>JAOXYD010053117.1:0-13255 GCA_028565735.1 Pinacopodium congolense
TTACAATCTTACTTTCCAAGGGTGAAGAGTAACCCAACAACCACAATCTTATTCTAAGGTCAAGAGGAACCTATCCCGAATCTTTTCAAGGCAAAGAGTAGCTTATATAATCCACAATTAACCAAAAGACACAATCCCCCCAAATTCAAGTAACCAAATACACTTTGAAAAGTGTTTCACTTAATGCACAATTAAACTATAGGCTTTAGCTTTCAATGAATGATATGAATGAATAATAGCAATCTTGAAAGCCTAAACAAACTTAGTATAACATAAATCAAACACAAAAACATGTATATGTTCAAGTAATATGATCGAAATAGGCTAATCACAAATTCTGGACAGTGTAAGCACTCAATGGATAGTCAGCTCAAAACACAAATATAAGTGCTTAAAAATCAATCCAAAAATACTAGAGTTCTCCTAACACCTTATTTGAACTAGCAGTAATAAGTTTATGTACCCAAAATTGATTTATGTGATGAAACTCGTGATCAAATGTAGAACACCCAAAACTTGACAGTTTTGATGTCTTAACAAACTAATGAACACAAATGATCAAATATTCAACCAAAAATACGAAACTTAGTGCAATATGATTCCTAAGAACTAAAACAAACAGAAAACAATAATAACAAACAAAAAGAGACAGGTTAAGCAGATTGAAATCGGATTCAAACTTAAGACAGTGAAAACAGATGCTATCTTGAAGTGTATGAAGTTTCTAGCTCAATGATAGCTTAAACAGGCCTTAAAAAATTCGAAACTAAGTTCAAATACAATCTAGAGACCTTAAGCAAACTAAAAACTCAAACAACACGATTTTAGAAACAAAATTGATCACCTGAAATTGAGATTTAAGCTAGAACAGTCTCAACATAGACATTTTTGAAATAATGATGAATTCTAGCTTTAATCTGTTGAAATAACACTTCTAAAATGTAAAAGATAGATTGATTAAGCTCCCAGACAATCAAGCAAGATATTAAATGCTAATTCCCACACACAGAAACACAATTCGACAGCAAAAGATTGAAAATAAATAAGTGTATTAAGGAAGTGTACAGTTTGAAGCTTTTGACGAATTTAGATGGTTCAATCAATTTTTGGAGTGCCTAACCGATTGCAATTCATTTCTAAGGAGTATTTATAGTGTTGGGACACCAAAGGAAGGTTTAGAAAGGGTTTAGAGACGTTAGGAAGGAGACAAAAAGCATAAGACCCAAAAAGGGAAAACTAGCCGTTGGGTTCTGACTGCACAACGGCACCCTCTACGAGATACAACGGCGCCGTTGAGCTTAAGAATAGCCCTCTGTTACTGCTTTCTGGAGACAGGGTACAATGGTACTCAAGCATGCTACCGTTGATAATGAACAGCCCGTCGTTAATGTCCAGAAAACACAGAAAAATCTGCACAATTTACTCCAAACAATTTTAAACAAGTTCCTAATGATAATTAACACTTCAAACACCTTTGAAATCATGTATTGAAGCTGTATGAATGATCAAATAACTTAAAACCATTCAAACACAAGATTTGGCCTATAAATTGAGATAATATGTACTTTTGAAACTTCAAATGCAATGCATGATCAAACTTAAGCCCTTAGGTCAATTGAACAGTAAGTAAAACTTACAAACAGATTTGGAACAACCTATCTAAGGTCTTGAAGCTTCCAAATCAATTGAATTTCTATTATCTTTAAATTTGACCTTTAAACTCCAAGCTATCCATAACGGATTCTTCTTGGAACATACCTAACTTTAAGATTAACATCATAAACTCAAACCATTAGTGATTAGGCATGTTTTGTTATCATCAAAACCAAGATTGGAACCTCCCTTGGTTCTATAAAAAATAATAATGAATAATTTGGTCTCTTCCCTCACTTCCCAAGTAAGAAAATCTAGAAAATCGATGAACTCTTGAAGTTTTTTATGACTTGTCTTGATTTCTTCCAATTTAAGCTTTGAAATTTTGTTTCTTGATTTATAGGGTAAGTAGTATTCTGTGCCCTTAAATTTGTACCTACATGTCAAAAATGTCAAAGGGAACATATATACAATATTTTAGGCAAGTAACAATCGTGATTTTAGAGGTCACGAATGTGACTCTCCTTGGATTAATGAGTAACCATCACGAATTAGAGGGCATAATTGTTATAATCCTTCCTCCAAAGTCACGATAGTTTATAGATAATGATCGTAAATCTATTGTGCCCCATGGCTTCTGTTTATGTTATTCCCAATGCTTTCATTTCTTTTTATCATTTCTCAGGGCAACATAAAGTCGTGGATACATTTCAAAATTTCCTAACACTTCCACTTTTTATGGTCCATATTGATCTACGTCTTTTTCCTTTAGCTATCTTTAGATTTGTGTTTCTATGTTTTGTTTTGTCTATTAAGGTAGTAGTTAGTGTGTTTTTCTTTTATTTTTATATTGTGCTCCTTGATTTCATCTATTGTGCAACATGTTTTCTATTTATGTTGTCTCCAATGCTTTAATTTCTTTTTTTTTATCATTTTTCAAGGCAACACCAAGTTGTGGATACATTTCAAAATTTCATAACACTTGTACTTTTTACGGTATTTATTGATCTAGGTCTTTTTTCTTTTACCTGTCTTTGCAATTGTGTTTATGTGTTTTGTTTTATCTATTAAGGTAGTAGTTAGTGTGTTTTCTTCTATTTTTATATTGTGCTCCTCGATTTTATCTATTGCGCAACATGGTTTCTATTTATGTTGTCTCTAATGCTTTCATTTATTTTTTTATCATTTTTCAGGGCAACATCAAGTTGTGGATACATTTCAAAATTTCTAACACTTGCACTTTTTATGGTCCTTATTGATCTAGGTTTTTTTTTTCATTTAGTTGTCTTTGCAATTGTGTTTATATGTTTTGTTCTATCTATTAATGTAGTAGTTAGTGTGTTTTCTTTAGATTTGTGTGTTTTTTTTTCATTTTTATATTGTTCTCCTTGATTTTATCTATTATGCACCATGGCTTCTGTTTATGTAGTCTCCAGTTCTTTCATTTCTTTTTTATCAATTTTTCAGGAAACATCAAGTCGTGGATACATTTCAATTGATAAAGATTCAGATTATATTTTTATTTAGGTGTCTTTTATTCCCATTTCTCCCATTTCTATGTTTTATTATTATTTTACAAATATTGGGGACAATGTCCTATTTAAAGTGTGGGGAAGGATAGAGATGCTCATCGCACCTGTGCTTATCATGTCATAAAACATATTATTCTATCATCTTTTTTCAAATAACATATAATTTGTGGAATCAAAGCATGATTATTTGATCCTTGAAGATATAATATACAAGTTTTTATAAAATGATCAAATCAAGATGGATAGATCATTTTTGAATAAAATGAAAAAAATTATAAAACTAAATGACGTTAATATAACAATTATAGAGAAAAGGTTACCATGATGAAGTGAAAAAAATTGAAAAAATTAAAGAAGAAATACATTCAAACTTATTCATTTGGTGAATCATGATCCTCCTTATTAGTCTTCAACTAGCAGTGATGTTGGTGGACGAAGGAATTGTATGAACTACTACCACTATGCTTGTTATTGCTCTTATCTCTCCTTTTCTAACCTATGGTCCTCCTCCCATCTAGCTTATTGTAATTGATGGAACTTTCACATCTAGAAATTAGTCATAATCTGATATGTACAAACTTCAATTCCTTGATTTGGTCATAAAGTTGAGAAAATTAGACAGTTATCAAAGGTTTAGTAATTGTGGAGGGTTTAGCCTCATCCTCAACATTGTCCTCCTCATTAACCCCTCCCTGATATCAAGTTTGTGTGTGGAAGGTCGAGATATCTTAAGTTCCAAACACTTGTGTTACTTGGTAGCTAAGCCTAGTCACACGTATTTTATAAAATCCAAAAGCACCATATTTCTTACCCTTATTTAATCCAACTTTCTTAAAGCTTTGCCTAAACAATTTTGAAGATTAAGAACAAAAAATGAAGCTATGATTTAGGTAATGATGCCCTTTAGGATGCATACATATTCATTTTAATCTTCCCTTCACTCGAATTCCATGATTTGTTATATTGTTTTCACACAAATGTAAATTGCATTCTACCTAAAGTTATGTAACCCTATTCAATTCAATAAATTAGGCGAAAGTTCTGTTTATCCAAATATAATGAACAAATGGAATAATTGGTTTTACAAAATCTATTTTTTTTGTTAGGCTCAGACCTAACTCAGATATCTTATATAAGCCTATCTCTAGTTCCTCATGCAAGACATTTTGTTAGTGAAATGATTTAATGCATGTAATTGATTTCTTAATCTAATTATATACAAATCAAGTCCTTATAATCAATGTTTACATTCTCATAACAATTGAATTAAATTTTCATAAACATCCATAATAAAACCTAATTCAAAATCTAGGACTCAAGAGTTAATCCAAGAATAACAATAAACATTGCATCTTAGAGTTTGAAAAAAATGCAAATCGTAAGAGAAAATTACTTCCTATACATTGAAATAATCATAAAAATAAACATAAGAAAGAAGGAATTAAGAAATCTTATGTTGAAGTTGTATTTAAACCTCCTTATTGCTTGATGTATGAAATCCAATTCTTCATGTTTAGTTTGTTATGTTTGGATCATTTATTCTCCTTCATAATTGAATGGAAAACTTCGGGAAGAGCCTAAGACTTCTCTTATTCAGAGTGGTGGCTAAATTCTACTTGGTTGAGGATTACAAGACAAAAAAAAATCATAAAACTAGGGAAAATGGCATGTTTCCATAGATTCCAAATGGCGTGTTTCCATAGATTCCCCATGACTTGGGCCATGATAGTGGCCCAATTATTTGGAAATTGTAGCCAAGATCCATGACTTGGACCATCGGTGAGGCTCAGGCTGTTTTCGCTTATGAGAACTTCCATCTTGTGCCTTCCATTGGTCTTTTTACCATATCTTCTTTTTTTCTTGTCCTCTAGCCATGAAATTTGAAGCTTCTTGATATTATATTCTTTCAGCTCAATTAGCCTCATAATAATTTAAACGTCAGGAATGCATCTACGTCTCATGAAAATCACCTATAGCAAACTATTGCCTATTTGAGATTGTCTTACTCTTCTCTTTATGCATTTTTCATAGCTTGTAAGAAGCATTAAAATTTTGGTTTAGAGCTCCCTCACATGATGTTTTTGAATGCCAAATTAACTCCACAACACTTTGGAGTCCCAAACGTAAACCAAATTGTTCTTTAAAATCCTATGAAATTGATAAAATATGAAAATCATATGAGAAACATCTCATTTAAGGATTTTAAGTAGAATTACATGAGAATCACATGAAATTACATCCAAAATTTCTCCTAACAAGCACTAAATCTTGCATAAAATATGTATGCTTTAAACCCTATGAAATATCCCCACTCTTCAGTTGTTGCTTGTCCTCAAGCAAGCAATGACTAAACATCCACTTAAATAACATCCATCAAGAGTCAAGAGTTATTTGGGTATAATCAAATTTCAACCAATATTTTTTATTTAGTTTGAAAATCAAAATTCTATCATGAAAAAAACTTGGTTAACACAAAAAATATATTTTTCATAATTAGGCAGCCTTCAATGCCCAATATCAAACTTCTATGAAGCTTCATATAGATCGTTATGTAAACTTGTTCAAGGAAATAACTAATGCAAAGTACAACTAAATCCTTTTCAATTTAAGCAATTTTTAGGGATTTTCCTTGACCTTTGAAGTGACGGCAATCATTTTGTTATGAATGTCCCAGTTACTCGACTTTATTGCCCTTTTTATCTTTTTTGGAACCTCATATGGCATTTTGACTAAAAGATAAAAATTTTGTATTAAATACCACTGATTGCTCAACTAGCTTATAATTTCAAATGGATACTAGCTCAACTAATACGCTTTAACCTCTTTATCGAAGTGACTTTTTGCTTATTAAATGTACACATAATTACACCTTTTATTCAATTAAAATACATCTTATTCTAAATTCACACAACAGTGCATAAATAACCACAATCAAAATTTAACAATGAACATAAAAGCTGCCTAATGTCACAAGCGAAGCACATAAAACAAAAGAAGAAAAAAATTGGGTTAAAATTAGTCAAGAAATTTTCAATGCTCACCTCATCAAAAACATTAATAAAATTTGAACACTTCTGCCAACACTTAACTTTCAATATCAATGATTCTTCATGGGTATTCAAATCATTACTCTTGGACTCTTAACAACTTAATTATGTTGAATAGGTGATAAATTTTAACTTATTTAATTCCTTCCACACTTAAACCAAGTTTTCCTCAATTTGGATGACTTACAAAGAAGTAAATAATATAAAAATTTAGAGGTGGAATGAAAGCAAAATTCCCTGAGTACTAAAGTTCGAATCTAGGCATGAATAAAATGGTAGTAAAGTTATATCCAATTGTTTGAAAGTGTATGATTCTAAGCTTATGTTTGAAACCTATGGAAAAAATTAACACACAAGTTTTTCAAAATATTAGATCAAGAAAGGATAAATTAAATAAATAAAATCGAAAGAACATAAAGAGAAATATTACAAGCTGTAATGGTAAGGATTTGTAATAGAATGGAAAAAAAAAGAAGAAAAAACAGGACAAATGGAAATCAAAGTCTATGTGCACATCAATTAAGTTTCCCTTTACATAGGTGATTGTATTGAACGTGTATGAACTCTTCCATATGACATGCTATTAACACTAAAATAAAAGTAGATATGTAAAATTCATTCCCATCACTCATAAGCCATAATTCATTTAATATTCATAAACATTACCATAATTATTGTGGAGGGTCATTGTATCCAATCTGTAAAGTCTTGTAATGTTTTCTACAATTATTCAAGTCTAAGGTTTATGAAGTTCCAAGCCATCAATCATCTAAGGAGAAATATATAAATAACATACCAAGGTCATCAATAAAGCATAATGGGGAAGATAATGAGGAGTTTATAAATCACTATTAACATGTAAACCATTATTAAACACTAATGGCACTAGCTGTCCCCAAACAAAAATAGCACATGCTATTCATAATCAAGCCAAGAATAATATACATCAATCTTAGTATCTTAAACACTTCAAATCCCTATTATTATTAAAGGTTTCATTCAAATAATCTCCATATAGAAATTAGCCTCAATAAGTGATTCTTATGAAAAGAAAACATCAGTGACCTACAAATAACCTAAGTAATGCAAAAATAGTCATAAACATAATAAGAATAATGCACCAATCTCAAATAAACTGATAGCCACATGAATAATCATACAAATTAGAGCTTAGGTATAGAGGAAGCAAATGAAAATGAGAGAATCCCCATGCTAGAGCAATATAAATCAATATATGAGACAAATATTGATGTAATATCTTAATTATATGACCAAGAACACATTCTCTACGTTAAAAAACTAATTCTACATGAAATTTGCTATTTTCAAGTTCTTAATGTAGAGATTAAGTACAAACCTTAACGACTTGATGTAAAACCTTTACAATGTTTTATGGAAAATCATTTATAAGCCCTGAACCTTTAGCAACCAAAGAGGATAAAAAAAATTACAAAGAAACAAAAGACAAAGACATGCACATGCACATGCAAATAAATAAAACATGTCAAATTGTAACCCTACATGGAAAAAACTCTAAGAAACAAAACAATGAAAATACATAGGATAAATGTTGAGTTGCGTTACAACTCATGCTTCTTTAAGACCTTTTAGTTGGTCCTTAATACTAGAGAATAACTATTCTTTTTTTCATTCATACCTTTGAATAATTTATTCGAGAACTAGATAGTTCACTGAAAATACGTGAGCTACACCACCTACCCTTTGATGCCTCTCTTCACCTCCTTTAAACTGAGCTAGCTACCTTGGAAAGAGATCTTGATATCCAATCCCCTGCCTACAGTGAGAAATTGTTATACAACTAAAATCAAAATACTAAAGTACATGTTCTTCTTCCTTAAGGACTATGACATCAACAGTTTCTTTTTTTTTCATCTTCATTAGCTATTGGCTCACTCTCACTTGTTACAATGTTATCCTAATCTCGCTCACTTGGCTCCACTTTTGCTAATATGGGCACACTTTCTCACTCTTGTTGTTTAATTAGAACAACTAATTACCCTCCTTGTATTTCAAAGTTATAAAAGGAAGCTTCTATACCCTCGAATCGAGCTTCTATTTTAGATATAACCTTGATTATCATCCCTTTCAATCTTGATTCTTTTTTTGCTGAACATGCTGCTCAACCTATGCTCTCAAGTTACGGTTGGAATTCTCTATACCTTTAAATCGAGCTTCTGACTTAGATATGACTTTCATTAATAGCCCTCTCAACCTTGATTCATCATCCTGTGATTGATCAAAATCCATTGGAGGATTCTTGATGTACGTCAAACTAACCCACAGTGAAATGTAGGTGTTGTTGCTATGGTTATTCCAAACCATTCTATCTATCCCCCACCTAACGACTGAAACTTCTTCTTTATCCTACCATAGGTAGTCTCGTCATTGATTAATTTTCCAAGCTATTACATTGATTACCTGCACCTCAAAACCTAGCACCTAAGATTAATAATAACTTTTTTATTTTTATAATCAAACATAAAAGGAGAGTAAACAAAAAAAATTAGCTAGGCTAACAAAAGGTAGAAAACACTAATAATAATGCAGTCTTAGAAAATAGTGCCAAGAACTTAATGTCGATGTTATGAGTCTTGCTAAGTTTTAAATAAAGTTAGTGAAGAAGATTGTTCACTAAATCACAATACACAAAAAAAGGTAAGTTTACCTATTGTTAATGTAATATAGTTTACTGAATCCAGGGTTGATCTATAAGGGCTATTATTATCAATGAATTCATATCTAAATTAGTTAAATCATCAAAACAGTGGCTTGATTAATAATTGAGGAAAGAAAATAACTAAACAAATAAAACAAACGTCTAAGATATTTGCAAAGATTATCAATAAAAAAATGAAGCCAAGATTTACTTAATTATTCCCTCTAAGATGCATGCATATTCATTGTACTCTTGTCTTAACCCGAATTTCATGATTTATTAGACTGTAGGCTCCCCAATGTAGATTACACTTACTCTCGACTTATGGAACCTTATTCAAGTCGATAAATTAGGCAAAAATTCTCTCCATCCCAATCTAATAATTGAATGCATTACTTGGTTCTAAAGAATCTATTTTTTTTATTAAGCTCACACTTAACCTATATGTATATCTTATGTACGCCTATATCCAGATCCCAATTGATCTCTCAATATAATCATACACAAATCAAGGCTTTGAAAAAATTGTTTACATTCATATAATCATTGAATTCAAAGTTCATAAGCATATATTAAGAAACCTAATTTAAGATATGGAACTTTAAGAGTTAATCCAAGAATAACAATAAACATTATATCTTAGAGTTTGTAAAAACCCAAATATTAAGAGAAAATTTGTTCTTACACATTGAAATAATCATACAAACAAACATTAGACAGAAGGAACTAAAAAATCTAATGGTGAAGTTGTCTTAAATCCTTAATTCTTGATATATAAAATCCATCCCTTTAACTTCTATTCAATGTATTTTGATCCTATGTTCTTCTTTAAAATTAAATGAAAATCTTAAGGAAGAGCTTCAGACTTTTCTCATTTGAAGTGGAGGCTAAATTCTACTTGGTTGAGGCTTCCAAGACCTAAAATTTTACAAAACGAGGGAAAAGACATGTTTCCTGAGAATTACCATGTCTTGGGTCATGGTCATGGCCCAGCCTGTGAGAATTTTTGTTTAGAGACCATAGTTTGGGACACAAGAGTGGCCTAAGCCATGACTTCTTGATGGAATTTTCAGCTTCTGCCTTCCTTCGATCTTTTTGCAATATCTTTTTTTTTTATTTTCCTTTGGCCATGAAAATTTGTTATGGAGGTTCCTCATGTAATTCTCTTTAACCTTAATCATCCCTAAAATGATCTAAACTTAAGAAGTTCATCTAATGTCTCTTTAAAATTATGTGTACCAAAATCGGTGTTTGTTTACGCTTTTCTTATTCTTCTCTTCATGCGTTCTACATGGCCAGTCATATGGCATTAAAGTTTGATGTGGAGCTCCATCATGTGGTGTTTTTGATTTCCAAATTAACTCCATACCGTTGGAAATCCAAAAAAATATGCCAAATTATTCTCTAAAATTATATGAAAAGTTATGAAAAATGAAAGTTGTATGAGTAACATATCATTCATGCATTTTAACCTGAATTACATGAGAATCACATGAAGTTTCATGTAAAACTTTTTTTTAACTAATCATGCCTAATTTATGTACGTTTTCAGCCTTATCAATGGGATACCTATAATATTTTTAGTTATAATTATTTGTCATCACCCTTATGCTCCAAATCATCTTTAATTTAATCCTAAAGAACATGAATTGAAATTTATATCACTTAAACACCTACAGATTATCTAAATTTAAAAAAATGCTCTAAAAACCTATTAAAAATTTTCAAAATAAGATACAAAAATGAGGCGAATACACAATAATTTATATCATTCAAAGTAAGGGCAAAGAAAAGTAAACAAATGTAAGAAATTAAAGGTTATGTTGCTATCGAATAAGTACTTGTCTGACATTGTTTGCTAGAGGACCTCTCTTACTCATGTCTTACCAGTCTTTTTATTCTAAGCCTTGTTATTCTTTTTTTATTTTTTTCCTTAGAGCTTTTTACATCTTCTTTGTCTCTCATAATCCATTCGTCAAACTCTTTAAAATTAAGGGTTTGCTCAAAATTGGTATCAATAACAACTAGAATTCCAAAGGCTTATGTTTAGAAATCCTTAGAAAAACACTTGAAGTTTTGTCAATGACATTATTGAAAGATAAGGAATGTTGCTTCTAATTCAAAGACGACATAATGTTTTCATAATTAAAAAAGCAATCAATTTTCTATAACCCTTAGGATCAATTTCCTTGCCAAAACATCAATTAACTTCTTAGAAGTAACTAGAAAAGACCAACCTAAAATTAAAGAAAACTTATTGTTATTCTCTACATATATAATTTAAAAAATAACACAGAATGTAAACTTATCAAATTTTGCAAGAACATCCCTAGTCATGCCATTAGGACACTTAACAAATCTATCTGCCTATTTTATGCTCATGCTAGTAGTCTTTATGATCTCTAGACCTATTTTATGAAATGATTTATTTGAGATTAGATTTATAGCAGTCATTGGATTAGCAAATTCATCAAGCAGAAGTGAACTACAAATTATATAAGGGATCAAGAAACACCCTAAGACCTTTACTTTCTACACTAGTTTGTTAACAATTATAGCTACACACTTCCCACTCATCATCATTCATGAAGATTCCTTCTTCTTCTTTATTAAGGGCACATCACATTTGAACCTTGCATTCTTTAGTTCCTATAAAAGAGATTCATCCAAAGGAGTATTAGCATTTAAGTTCTTAATAGGGTCAAAATAGTACCAGTGTGCTTCTTAAGTTATTCAATGCTTGTTTTTTTTTTAACTAAAAGTAATGTCTATTACTTCCTCTTTTCTTTAACTTCCTTCTTACTTTTAACTTCCGTAGATTTTCTCTTAGTTTCTTCCTTTTTTCCCTTTACTTCTTTCTTATCACCTAAGAAAACTACATTAACTTACTCCCATTGATTCTTCTCAATGTTACCAATCAAGGTACTGAGGGAAGCTCCAAAATACTCCGAGCAAGTTGCCTAACTTAATTTTCTAGATTCTTAATCAAGACTTATATATTCTAAAATCTAGCATCCATATTGGGCATAATTTTAGCAAGGATCTCCTCCAGAATAGGTTGCCTAGGTTTTTGTTGTTTTTGGAAATCCAAATGGTGGTTCAGACTTAATTGTCCTTGAGCTATGCATGAAATTTTAATGTCATTATGCCACCATGGATTTTATGCATTACCATAGGTATTATTTTATTAGTTTTCGATAAAGTTGACTTACTTAAGTTGTCCTCTAATACCTCATGATTGGCACCCATGATTCGAATGCCCTTATCTAAATAAATCACACATCATCTCTTAGGTTGAGGTAGGTCCTACCATCTTGATTTTTCATTTTCTTGGAAGTGCCTATACTTTAACTTCCAATGAAGCTACTATAGCCATAATACGTGCTTCTCCACTATGATTAGACTTCTATCTTGAATTGCCCCACTAATATGTATTCATTACAGTGTTTTTGATAAGCTCCTAGAGCTGTTCAAAGGTCTTGAAGCTAGTGGTACCTTCATAGGATGCATCTACGAGCTATTTTATTGCAAAATTGAGTCCATTATGAAAAGACTGCATCAAGAAGCCCAAGTTGAACCGGTGGTGCATGTACTTCCTTAAAATGTCTTTCCACCTTTCATATGATTCATAAAGGTTTTCTTGCTCCCACTATTGAGAAGAAATAATCTCATTACACAATTTAGCCCAACGAGAGGGAAGGAAATACATGGTAAGGAACTTTTTTGCAAGTTGACTATAGGATTTGAGGGAGTTAGGTGGGTTAAACTTGAGCCAAGACTTAACTCCACTTCTTAGTATAAATAGGAAAAATCTTAATCTAATAGCTTCTTTAGAGATGCCATTAAGCTTGAATATGTTATAAATTTCTAGAAATTTGGCTACATGAATGTTAGGATCTTATTATGGTAGCCCAGTAAACTAGATTGATTTTGTAATTTTTTGATCGTTTAGGGATTTTTTTGGAAACTAGTGATCTCCAACCTTAACTAATGAATACTTGATTTTTTGCCTTACAATGAGAGTCTTGATAAATCCATATATTAAGTGGTGCTCTTAGTCCTAGCTCTCTATCCATAATGTCTACTTATAAATCAAAAACCTCAAACCTTATGCTATTATTAGATTTCTTCTCTATCAAACCTCTCCGAAGTGTTCTATCCTCTTTTGAATTTTGTTTAAGCAAGTCTATAAGATGAATCTTGTACATACAAAGAAGTACTTAAGTTGGAAAGTCAAAAAATAACTGAGAGACGAAGACGTAAAGAGATCTCTAACAAAAATTAAAAAATAATGACAACCAAATAATATGAAAAAAATTAATAAGGCAAGTTCTCCTACCGCTACTTAGTAAAACTATCATGAGTCCTAGTTGTTCATCCATAAGGATTGCAATTATCAATGAATC
>JAOXYD010053128.1:0-13255 GCA_028565735.1 Pinacopodium congolense
GATAAAACCTTATTTTAGGGTATTACATTCCAAATATACCCTTTTACTAATTTATTAGCCTTTTAGTAGTGCGTATATATATATATATATATTATAAAGGCTGCCCTAATGTATATTCACCTCCGAGCAACAAAGATTGATTGTTTCCACCGCTAGCTTTCCAAAACCCATCTCCTGCTCTCCGATTTGGACACTTACCATTCTTGTGCTTCCGGTCTCTTGGAGTGAAGAAATACCATTCTTGAGGTTTATCGCGGGCATGTACCTTTGTGACAGATGTTGAGGATTGAATTTATATACGTCAACCTCCATCATCTTGAATGTTCACTGGCGGCAATGGCCTGTTCTCTACCTTATTCTTTAGATAATAATAAACAATTTCTTTGTCAGTCGGTGTGAACCTCAAACCAAGCGGGTAGTTCTCCATTGCCGCCGTACCCAGACCATCACCATTTTGATCTTGCATTGTGATTGTTTGGTGATGGTCTAGATACGGCGGCAGTGGAGAACTACTCGCCTGATTTGAGGTTTATGCTGATTGACGAAGAAATTGTTTATGATTACTTAAAGAATAAGATAGAGAACAGGCCATTGCCGCCGGTGAACATTCAGAAGGTTAGAGGTTGACGTATATAAATTTAATCCTCAAGATCTAGCACAGAAGTACATGCCCACGATAAACTTTAAGAGTGGTATTTCTTCACTCCAAGAGACGGAAAGCACAAGAACTGCAAAAGATGTGAAGATGAATGCCAACGTTATTGGCTGGAAAAGATCTTTGGTATTTTACCATGGCCAAACTCATAAATGTTAAAAGACGTCTTGGCTAATGCACGAATACACCCTTAAAGCTGCTTCTTCCTCAATAACTGATGATGTGACGGTACTTGCTTCTTCATTTCTTTTCTTTTCTTTTTTTTTGTTTTTGTTTTTGTAACTATTTTTAGTGATTAAATTAACCCTTCTTTTTGTTATTTTTCCAATGGCAGCTTGATGTTTTGTGTTCTGAGTATGATCTTCCAAAATACTAAAAAATATGATGCTCAGCAAGAACCGTACACAACCCAGAATGAATTTCATGGAGTGCCTTCAATCGTGCATGGACAAGTGGCGGATTCAGTATTGAATGCCGAACACCAGGTTTGATCCTCATCAGTTGAAAACTTCTGAAGTTTTGTAGGGTAAAATAGTCTTGGTAAAAGTTTTTCTAAGGAGTTAGATTTGTTTTTGGTAAAAAAGTGTATTAGGACTTAGCAACCCTTGTTCTGAATTCCTATGATACGTCTTCTTGATTCTTCCCAACAGCTGACCTGCAGGGTATTTCCAAAGAGCAGGGGTTATCAGGGGTGAAGGGAAAAGAGATGGTTCTCTTAATCGCATGCCTAGCATTTGTCGCAATCTCAAGATGCGGCGATGCATTGAGGAGAGAAATAACAATGGATTTGGGGAGTTGTGTGATGGAGATTCAGGTGGGAAAACCCTATAAAATGTTTTAGTGGTTGCTTTTAGTCACTGTTTGGCAAAATTTTCTGATGTTGTACGAGTCTTAACGGGGGTTTGGTCGACTTGATCACAGGGCCTTATTTATGGTGGAGTATGTTGTCATTCAGGATTAACTTTTGAAACTCCGATCGATCAAGGTCTGTGAAAGTTGAGTTTGTAATGGTGGTGCTGGGCAATTGATTGTCAGCTTTGTGTGCGTGCACTTAGTTTCCCTTGTTTCCCAATAAGGTTTGTAACTTCTGAACCTCTTTGTTCATATATCCTAAAATTCCTTGAATTTTTTGACAGTGAATCCAGCTTATTTTGGTATTGAATGTTTTCGGAGATTCAGTTGGAGAAATTTGGGATAGGGCAAGTTAAAACAGCTTTGGATTTTTCCACATGTTTGTGTATTTTAGGCAATTCAGCCGTTGTAAGTCTGGGCGTATTATTAGCCTGATATATAAAAATCTTGTGTTAGAGCTTGATGAAAAAGAAAACTACTAAAAATAAGTAGGATTGTTAGTAAAAGTTAGAATAGAATCTATATCAAATATAGGCATAAAGTGCAGAATTTGACACTTTCTTTCTTAACCATAATATCAACTCATATAACTATGATACTATTGACTCATTCTATCACCGGATAAGGATTTCGTACACTATCTGCAGTTTCCTAAAATGAAATGAGGTTAATCCGTGAAGAAGTAACTGAAGTAGGAAAATGGGTTGGGCAAGGGTAAAGTATCACACCTTTCAATAGTTATGTTGACGAAATGAAGCAGGGTTTATTCAGTTGGATGTAGATGTTACTCTCATAGGCATGAAATTTGTTTCCGTCACATCTCTTGCGATGGGAATTCTTGGCTTCTGACCAATTGGGAAGAAGTTGGATTGAATCCATGGCTTGAAGTGAAGATCCAATATGGTGAAAAAAAGGAGAAGTGTGCAGTGAAGAATTTGATAGATTGATGGTATAATTTTCTTTTGTTCTGTTGTATTGGATAGAAAGCTCTATGTTTTCTGAAATGATAAATGGGTTTTTCTCCTAATATAGATATCCATGATTCACAAGTTTGGGTATGCCAAAACTGTAGAAGTTATAGTTGAGGAACTCATCAAAGCAGTTGTAGATTCTAGATCCAAAATAACTGTCAGTGGACAAGCTATTGGAAAGATGGCATTGAATTTATGTGAATGCTATAAGTACATCAGATTTCTATGGCTTTCTAGATTTTGTTTCTTTTGAATTCTAGATAACTTGGCTTGTATGTGCAGTTTAAATGTTCTATATGATTAATGCACAAGCAAGGCCTTGTTTTGGCGGATGGAGTTATATCAGATGACCTGAGAGTATATTGTATGAGAGTATATTGGATGATCTTGAAAGAGCTGTTGATGATGGAGTTAACAATTATAAGGTTATTGATTTGAAATACTTGTCTGGAGGTTTCTTGTTCCCATGCATTTTGGGCTTGTTTTACTTGAGGTAGTTTATTCTTTCTTTAATCAACTATTTTTTGGTATAAAATTTGAGGAACTTGTAACTGATAATCTCTTTAAACACCTTATGCTCAGGCAATGTGTAGGGACAACAAGATGGTACCAAACGCTGCAGCAACTGAAATTGAGTTGGTTAGAAGACTGAAGGAGTTATCATTCAAGAAAACAGGGTAACCTTTCCTCTAAATTCCTTTCTATAACTATGCTGGTGCTGTTAGTTGTCTTTCCAATATGAATTTGTTGTTCATTGTATTGTTTGTTGTTTCCATAATCTGTTACCTGGAAAGCAATTTCAAAGGTCTAATACAATTGCTATCAAGTTTTGAACGAAGATTTAGTTTAAATCGGTGATTTCAAGCCTTAATAACCTGCATTTGAAAGCTGATCATATTAAAAATTGGATATTAACGGGTACCTATTGAAGAAATTATGCACAAAATCGTCGTTGCATTAACCATCCTAAAAGGTTGATTAAATCTTTTCAAGCTGCATATCAGAGTCCCAGCTCATCGGGCCCAGTATGGTAAATCCGGAGCCCAACACTAGGCGTCCCATAGTGGTGATGTTCTAAATTTCTGTTTGCTTGATAAAACCTATGAGGATACGGAGAGGGCGAGAGAGAGAGAGAGAGGGCAGCAAGAGTTGGAACAGCAAAATCTGGGAAAAATATTGTTAGTGACGAGACCAGCATATTCACCTTTGGGAAGCATAGTGAATGCCCAGTTGAAAAACAGAGATTCCATCTTCTTCCTCTAGCTTTCCTCAGCATACCACCTCCCCCTCGCTCCGATCTCTCAAAACTCTTTGCTAAGTTGGTCAAACTCAACAATCACGAGGTTTGCTTCCTCTCCTCCTTTTATTCTGTCACATTCGTTGCTACCCTCAGGTGCTTGTTAGCTGATTTCTTATTTTGTGCTATATCTTCGTTTCATGTGTTTGATGAATTGACTGAGAGAATAACTTGTTCCTCTTGCATAACCCCGGTAATGAAGAAAAACTTTCTTACTGAAGAAAAATTGAGGTCTTTGCTCATTGGAAAAGACAAAGTTGGGGACCCTGGAGATTGCCAAGTTGCTCTCCCAACAATTTTCGAAAGGTTGATTGCTGATTGCTCTTGAAAAAGGTTTATTTACTATTTCATTCTTGACCTCTAAACTGCAGTTGATGAAACAAAGTAGACTGATTCTGAAAACTGTATTTGCTTGGCCATGTTTAGTTTAGCTTTTATTTTTTGTTTTGGTTTCATATTTTTTTAAACACAAAAATCGATAAAGAAAACATACTAATACAGCACAAAAATCGATAAAGAAAATATAATTATCAATACAAAAATACAACAATCACAACACAAAACTACAATCCACAACCCAACTAAACATGACCTTATTGTTTGACTTTCTTGATAAGGGAAAGACAACTGATTTTAAAAACTGTTTTCAGTTGTTGTTTGACCTCCACGTTGCAGGTTTTGACGAGAGGAAGACTGATCACCAAGTAAAAATTGTATCCAGAATCAGTCTTCCTCTCATCAAAATCTGCAGTTTGGAGGTTAATCAACAATTGAAAACAGTTTCCAGAATCAGTTTTCTTCACCTTATCAACAATACTTACAATTGGAGGTTAAGCACCAAGTGAGACAATTTTCAGAATCAGTCTACTTTGTTTCATCAATTGCCACTTAGAAGTCAAGAACGGAACTGTAAATAAGCCGTTTTCAAGAGCAATCAACAATCAACTTTTTGTAAGATGAATAAGTTATTCTCTGAGTCAATTCATTGAACACATGGAACGAAAATATAGCACAAAATAAGAAATCAGCTAATAAGCACTAGAGGGTAGCAACGCTCGCTGGATAAGACAATGTTGGGACCCCGAGTTCACCAAGTTGCTCTCCCAGCAATTTACGAAAGGTTGATCTTTGATTGCTCTTGAAAAAGGTTTGTTTACAGTTTCCATCTTGACCATTAAGCTGCAGTTAATGAAACAAAGTAGACTGATTTTGAAAACTGTTTTCACTTGTTGCTTGACTTCCAAGCCGTAGGTATTGTTGATAAGGTGAAGAAACCTGATTCTGAAAACTGTTTTTAACTGTTGTTTGACCTCCAAACTGCAGTTTTTGACGAGAGGAAGATTGATTCTGAACACTTGTTGCTTCTGCCGCTCCAAGAAACTAGTTTGGTTGCTTGACCTCCAGGGGACTGATTCCGGGGTGTGTACTGTTGTTGTCGAGTATCATTATTTTTAGTATTTTGGTATATCTTATACAGGACACAAACATCAAGCCGCATTGGAAAAATAACAAAAGGAAGGGTTAATCATTAAAAATAATTACTAAAACAAAGAGAAAAAAAGAGAATAATAATAATGTTATGCCACAACATGAAAAATATTGTTTTTATAAAGTTTGTTCTTTTTAGAGTAACTTGTTCGTCATTATAAGAAGTGTCTTAATTATCACTAAAAATAAAACACATTCAGATCTATGCAGTAAGAATGTTGAACCTATATATTGTTAATCCGAAAATAATTTAGAATTTTTATTCAAAATTAATTCAGCTTTTAAAGGTTTAATTCAAAACTAAGTTCTTTATTATCCAAAGTAAAACTAGAAATAGAATTATGTCTAAATTATTATATAGAATATTTTAATAAAAAATTTAAAATAAAATTCTTGTGAATTTTGCATCTGTTCTTTATTGGTGCATAAGGTGAATTTTAACTTTTTCTTATTTTCTTATAACTTTGCATACTATGGAAGTAACATGATTATTGAGTTTGGTATTTAGCCACCAAAAAGTTGGATATAATTAAATTGTATTAACTATAGAGAGTATAAGATAAAAATATCTTTTATTGAATTAATGTTACTTAAGATATAAACCAACATAAGAATAAATTTACACACTAGAATGCAAATAATGGATCAGATTCAAGAAGGTTGTGTCACTTGCAGAGCAGATGGAGGCTGTAATTTAGTTTTTATTTTGCTCTAAGCTGAGCTCTCTAGTCTTCTCTCTCTCTCTCTTTTTTTTTTTTTTGGTTGTTTCTCTTTTGTTTTGTTTCCTTGTGTTACCCGTTTTAGTTGGATTGCTTGTAGATTCTCTCTTTTTTAATTAATTTTTTGGTTTGTTTTTCAAACAAAAAAGAATAAATATACACACGAACTCTATGAAGAAATTAAAGATATCCACTTTTGAATTTAAATCAACTTTTTTCTTGTTCTTTTTGTACAATGATAAACTCTAAAGTTAATCGTGGTCATGTTAGTGAAATGTCTCCCCATACTTTTTAATAAAGATTATTATTGAACTATTAAGAAATTATTTTATTTAACAAAAAATTAAAAAAGAATAATAAATTAATAAAATATACAAAAATTAAGGCAAAGAGAAGTGTAACACAAGTAAAGAATTGTAATATTTTTTTGTCGACATTACTAGTTTAACTAAATTGGATCTATGTATAACAAAAATTAAAGAATTATAAAAATTATAAGACAAAAATATCTTTCAATTGAATTAACGTTAAAAAATCGTAACCAACCAATTACTTTAAGATATAAACTAACATAAAAATAAATATACACCAGAATTCTATGTAAAAATTATAAGAATATCTGATCCACTTTTAAATTTAAGTCAACTTTTTTCTTAATCTTTTTCCTACAATGATAAATTCTAAGCTAATCTTGATCACGAAATCTCTCCCCATATTTCTTAATAAAGATTATTGATGAACTATATAGAAACTACTTCATTGAACAAAAAATTAAAAAAGAATAATAAATTAATAAAATATGCAAAAAATAAGGCAAAGAGGAGTGTAGCATGGGTAAAGAAGTGTACTATATGTATATATTTTGGCCGACATTACTAGTGTAACTAAATTGGATCTATGCATAACAAAAATTTGAAAGTTATAAAAAGTAGAAGATAAAAATATCTAAGTTACAAAATCATAATCAACCAGTTACTTTAAGATATAAACCAACATAAAAATAAATATACATAAGAATTCTATGTAGAAATTCTAAAAATATTCGATTCACTTTTGAATTTATCTTTAGAATTTAAGTCAATTTTTTTCTTGATCTTTTTTCACAATTAATCTTGACTAATATCTCTCCCCACGTTTCTTGAGAACTATGTAAAAACTATTTTATTTAACAAAAAGTTAAAAAAGAATAACAAATTTATAAAATATACAAAAACTAAGGCAAAGAGGAATGTAGCAAGAGTAAAGAAGTGTAACTTTCTTTTTTCCGACATTACTAGTTTAACTAAAACTAAGGCAAAGAGGAGTTTAGCAAGAGTAAAGAAGTGTAGCTTTTTTTTTTTTTTTTGCATTACTAGTTTAACTAAATTGGATCTATATATTACAAAAATTAAAAAGTGATAAAAAGTATAAGATAAAAATATATTCAATTGAATTAATGTTACAAAATCGTAACCAACCAATTACTTTAAGATATAAATCAATACAAAAAAATATATAAGAATTCTATATAGAAATTCTAAAAATATCCGATAGACGTTAAGTCAACTTTTTTCTTGATATTTTTTACAATGATAAATTCTAAACTAATCTTGGCTACGTTTTTTAGATTTCTCCCCATGTTTCGTAATAAAGATTATTGTTGAATTATGTAAAAACCATTTTATTGAACAAAAATTAAAAAAGAATAAAAATTAACAAAATACAAAAAATAAGGCAAAGAGGCGTGTTGCTACATCCCAAATTGAAAATGTCAACATGAAAAATATAAAGAATTATATATATATTTTTACATTACTAGTTTAGATAATTTAATCTTAGTAGTTAAGAAATTTCTTTTGTAATTATAGCTAAAAAACGACCTCCTTTGGTCGTGACAATAAGGGGCAAATTAGCATAGACTTGACAAATAATAAAGGAGAACATTTTTAAATATGATGATAAAATTGATTCTAAATAAAATATATTCGATAAAATTCAAAAAAATTTAAAAACTTTTTAAGTACCACGTCATTAACTGATTAAATTCTTCACAAAGCAACTGTTTATCAAGGGTTACCATAAGTAGAGCAGGGCCAAAGAACACGAGCTACTGAAATGTACCTTGATGTGTCCATGGTGCCTAATCACGCTCTTCGTCATTTGATCGATCAGTGGCTGCACATGAGTCCTCAAGTTTACCTTGATCACTTGTCAGCTTATATTTACTTAAACAACATCTTGAATCTCCAGATGTTATTACCTTAGAGAAGAAGTTTCTGACAATCCAGAGGATCCAAGCTCTAACAGAAGAATCATCATCTAATTGTTCTAACTACGTGCGTCTAAACTTATTATCTTTGTTGTTGAAACTAATTTTCAGAAAAACTGAAACCTGATTATTCCCAGAACGTGTTATGTTTGCATCTTGAAATTGCTATTCCTCGAAGAATATAAGGCGTTAAACCATTTCAAGTTTTATTTGGTTATGAACTACCATGATCAAGAGCAATTTGTGTTTATCTTATACCAGGAGTAACGTCATCTCCTGAGACGAGAGAATTGTCTGATGCTTGGTAAATGTCATGATCTCTTATATGACTTGGTTCTTGCTGCTTTTCATCAGAATCACCAGGCATCAGAATCTGCAGTTAAAGCCATATCTGGACTATGTTCCTTGGAATCAAACCGAAGGAATTCGGTTCAACATGGTGTTATAAGTGGTCTATTAACATACGTAAATACACTATTTTTAGAACATGAAAGAAGCTTGGCACCTAAAGGCAATGACTGCAATTGAACTTCTCCTAGGCCTGGAAAGTTCCAGGGAAGCTGACATCAACAACTCAAAAGGCGTTAAAACCATGGTTCAAATGGTTTTTCAGGAAAGTGAAAGTGGCATCTAACTCACTGATTGCACTATTCAAGTAAAGCGGAGATTAAAAAAAAAAAAAATCCAAGTAAAGGGGCTAGAGTATTACGAGAAATCCAAAATCTGATAACAGACAAGAAACCCTGTTTGTTCCAAAGGATAGGATAACGTCATTCATGTCAATTTCAGCAACTTTGATTTGCAGGATGAAGATTTCTAAGTTTGTTTCATTTATTATCTTATAATATAAATTAGAAAAATTGCTAACGAAACAGAGTAATCTCTATAAGTTCTCAGATGACCCACAAAGGGGTTGCAGGAGTCAATAATCAATATTGTGAATATGCCCTTTAATAATTAGAGGTTCAAGGCACTTGCAAATAATTGGTGTAGTTAGTAATGAGCAAGCAAGGATGAGATTAAGCACTTTCTTTATTAACCATAAGCAGAGCAGGGCAAATGAACATGAGCCACTGAAAGGTAAAGAGTAATACAGAAACAAGAACAGAAGTACCATATCATAGCTAAATTGTTCTATACCAACATATCCTGAGAACGCAAAATCCTTCAAAAGTAACTGAATATGCTTTCATATCTAGTTAAATCTCCCCCTTCTTCCAGACCTCGATTATGAGTCTATCAATTCTCCTTTTATTCAAGCTGGGATGGATACAAGTTGAAAACCCCGTCTTACATGCTGGAAATTTCTTGTGTAGATTATAAACATTAGGAGTAGCAACTGAGCACCCCCATAACGAGACAATTGCACGGTTGCAATTGCAATATACAAGAATCCTGCAACATATAGAATCTAGAGAAATTATGTAAACAGCAAAGGCGGTAAGCAGAATGTTATGCCGTTTAGTGTTTCGGATAACCCTAAATCCCCAATTCAAAACCCTAAAAATTAATTTATTACACATAATCTTGCGTAATAGCCATTTTATACGCAGCAAACAATCAGAGCTTAATCACGGGTCGTGAGTTGTTCAAAAGGAAGGAACTGAAGCATTGAAGTTCCAATCTCTTAAACTCTCATCTCGAAAACCGTAACCCTTCGCTCGTTTACTCGCCCTGTTGTATTGCTGCACCTAACTCCATCCCATTCAGAACAATCGACATTCATCTCCCATTAAAGCAGAGATGTGTCGTTTGGGAAATTGAAGGAATGTGAGCACTGCAACAGAGCAACTCTCTCCTCATCCGAACAACTTTGGGAGCTCCACGATTGTACCAATAATACTATCATAATCATCACTTTTTCTCGTAACCCTATATGGTATTCTTCCCTCGCCATTTTTACCGATAGACGGGTGCTCTTGTTGCTTATTGAACAAATGAAGAAGTGCTTCAAGCATTTTATAGAACCATTATGATGGTGGCCCATCTTATCAGGAAGTTTTTGAAGACGAATGAGAGCGTTTCATCAATTTGGCATGATCAAGTTGGTGTGCTAGTTGTTTGTTGCAGAGTGAAGACTTTTTGAAGAAAGATCTTAATTTTCTGTAATTCAAGTGATGACTTTGTAATTGATGAATGGAAATGTATTGATTCAGCGTAATGTTATTGGACAAACAGCAACTTGGGGGCCACTTCTTACACCAACCGAAGAAATTTCTGTTCCACATGTTATCCACTAGCGCCTTAATGGACTTCGCAAGAAAAAATAAATGAAAAATAAAGACTTTTAATTTTCAGGACAGAAACTGTCAAAACCTATAGTCAAATTTGCCGTCTTGACGCGCAAGTGATATTATCAATTACACGTCGAATTGACCATGTCAAAGGAATCTAGTACCGATGCCGTTTAATTTTATTGTGAGTTAGTAATTTTAATATATTTATATTAATTTTTATGTTTTATTTTTGTTTTTTATATTATATTAGTATTTTTTTTATTTCGGTGTTAAAAACTAAAATTAAAAATATAAATTTTACTAAATAACCCTGAAACTATCATTTTCTTTATAATAATAAATATTATTATTATTATCTAATATATACATGACCAATAGTTATGGACGACTATAGGCAGTGTAATCTTCTGCTTTTCTTAAATATGGTTCATCATATAATTATTTATAGGACTTGATTGTACAGCCGATAGTTAGGACTTTTCATGATCATTTGTATATTAAAAATACTACTTTACCTTTATATATAACTTATTATTTAATATAATATAAGGTTAAAATAATAATTTGATCAATAAAATAACTATAAAAGACCATGAATCATGTAGTTTTTTCCTTGTTTATAAATGTATCTTTCTTAAACTTATGTATTTTTTTTGATAACTTATATATTTAACACTTCATTTATTTATTTATAGAAATATATAAATATTTGGCATTATGTTATATGGAATCTTTATTGCAAAAAACTAAAAAAATATCATTTCTTACAAAAAAAAGATAATATGTATATTTCATTTAGAAAAGGTTCGATTTTCATGGAAGCATACATTTGTTAGATTACAATTCAAGCTACTTCAAGATGCTTTAGATAGAGAGAAAAAGATATTTTAATTATAAAATTAGAAAAAAAATCTTTTTAAAAATAAAAAATAATTATAGACCTTTTTTCGAACTAAAGACTGTATATTAAAGTTCTAAATTAAATGTAAAGTCTTTATCCAACATTACGGAGTATGCCTTAGTTTATAAGAGTATATTAGGGAAATAACCATAAACCATGGTTTTAACGATGGAGAAATGACAAAAATAATTGAGTTTACTAGAACAATTTTCACATACACATGCAGTGGCACTATTTCTGAAACAGCACATACAAATATTGCAGCACGATTGAACAAAATATTTCAGCTTAATATCAAAATCGGCATTGCCAAGAAAGTTCACTTCTTTCATCAAATGTATTTTCTTTCCCTTGAATTTTTCAATGTGGAGCAAGAATATTTAATCACATCCCTTTCTACGTTGTTTTAATACACAGTGTTGTCAACTATTAATTTCCCACAATGTTAGGTTTGATATACAACTGTATTTTGTACGATCACTTGATCATTATGGAGATTTTCAGAACAAAACCAACAAAATGTTCTATCATATTTAAATGGTTATCGGTCCATGTTTCTATAGGAAGGTGAGGAATCATTTCATCTTAAATATAATGGTTACTAATCCATAGATTATTTTTATAATAAAAAAATAATAGGGTTAAAATTTGTATATCAAATCAGATCGCTAGTAGGAATCCCTCTTGACTATAGTGGCTTTGATAGTGTCCGAAACTCTCATCAGTCTCATGGCCATCTAGAGGAGGGGATATCTATTTTCAAAAGGATAAGGGCAATGATAATGTTATAATTTTTTTTAATTAAATCATAATTTTTTCAATTAAGTCCTATAAAAACTGCCTTTGATTAATTTGTATAAATATAAGATTTCAATAGAAAATTTTAAAAGTATAAAATTCAATTGAAAAAATAGTGAAAAGATTTAGAATTACTTATGATTATCCCTTTTCAAAAGATAAAGACAATAATAATGCTGGACTATAATTCATAGAATTTGTCCATGCAAGCCTTGTCTACACAGATCTTCCAACAATTCACATGTAAAAATACAATTATGTTCTTGAAGAAGTTGAAAGAGATGAAGTGTTTGAAAAAGTGACAAATTTTATTACAGAAATTTTGTATTTTATAAAACCTAATGATTTCCTATATATACACAAAGTAAGTATCGAGATTGTTTTATATGCATGGTAAGATATCAATTACAAAAAAAAAAGAAAAAAAGAAAAAAAGAAAAAAAGAAAAAAGTGAGATACAATAAAAATAGTATGAGATGCATTAGTTGCGATTATCAAAACAAATATTTCATATTCAATGTGAAGATACTTAAAATCTTCAAGTCAGCTTCGCCTATATTAGATAACAACAATGCCTTGTTAGGATTACAATCGCTACAATAAAAAAAGCTTTAGACAACAGATAAAAGTGTAGTTAGAAGAACAATTTTTGTTGCATTTTCATTAAAGCAACGGAATTCAAGTTGTTAAATAAAGTGGCGCTGTTATAGATGTAAGGCAACAAACTTTCTTGATTAAGTAACGAAATATTTGTTATTGCTTTAAGTTTTACCTAAGGCAACAAAACTATTTAAAACTATAGCAACAATATTAAATAAATACAGCAACAATTTGACTCTTTATAAAGCAACGGTTTAATTTTACTTAGGCAACGAAATCTATCAATAAAAATAACAGTTTATCCTTTCATTAGTAATGATATATTAATGTAAAAATAAATCATTTAAATATTAACAAAATAATACATATATTAATATTAATAAATACAACAATATATAGTATTAAAAGTACCCGTTATATTCAAAATACAATAGTCAAAATATATTAATGTACATCATATCCAAAATACATGTGAAACCCATAAATTCA
>JAOXYD010053147.1:0-13255 GCA_028565735.1 Pinacopodium congolense
AGAAGAAAGAATATATTGTGATAAAAATTGTACCCCTATGCTAGATTAAATGCCATTACACTTTTACTTGCCTTTGTATCTTACATAGGTTTAAAATTATTTCAAATGGATGTTAAAAGTAAATTTTTGAATGATTTTATATAAGAAGAAGTTTATGTTAAGCAACCCCCTAGTTTTGAAAGACATGATGTAGTTGAGCATGTTTTTAAATTATCTAAGGCATTATATAATTTAAAATGAGTACTTAAAGTATAGTTTGATAGATTAAGTTCATTTTAACTTGAAAATAGCTTTGTAAAAGGCAAAGTTAAAACAGTTTTATTTATCAAGAAAGAAAAATAAGAATTGTTAATTGCTTAAATTTATGTGGATGATAATAAGAATTATTAATTGTTTAAATTTATGTGGATGACATTATTTTTGGTGCTACTAATAGTTATTATGTCAAGAGTTTGCAAAGTGTATTATTAAGGAGTTCGAGATGTGCTTGATGGGAACTTCTTTCTCGAACTTCAAATCAAGCAAATGAAGGTTGGTATCTTCATCAATCAATCCAAGTATATAAGGGAATTACTCTATTGTTTTGTCATGGATCAAACAAAACCAATAGGAACTCTAATAAGTATATCCAAAAAATTCAACAAAGATGAAGATGATAAAGAAGTGGATGTGAAGCAATAATAAGATATGATTGATAGTTTACTTTACTTTACTGCAAGTAGGCTTGATATTATGTTTAATGTATGATTATGTACTAGATTTCAAGCATCACCTAGGGATTCACATTCACTAGCTATTAAATGCATTCTTAGATATTTATATGATAATTGCATTTAAGACTTTGGTATACTAGAAATACATGTTTAGAACCAGTTCGCTATTTTGATGCTGATTATGCCAGAAGTTTAATTGATAGAAAAATTACACCTAGTTTATGTCATTTCTTAAATAATGCATTAGTCTTATGGTTTTTTAGAAAAAAAAATTCTGTTGCATTTTCTATGGCAGAAGCTGAGTATGTAGCTCTCTGTTAGGTTTGTTATCGCACTAAGAAGGGGTGAATTAGACTTTAAAATTTTTACACAAATTAAACACAAAAAGATATATGCAAAAGCTTAAGAAATGATGCAAATTCATGCATTTAAATAAATAATATAACTGCAGAAAAATAAAAGTAGAGAGGGAAGAAGTATACTAGGTTTATTCTGGTTCGAAGTTATCCACTTTTCCCTACCTCCAATCCCCAACAACACTGTGGATATTTTGTTCTTTTTGCTCTTTCAACAAGAATACAACGTTCGATATAATCCTTTTTCACAGGTTAAAGGAGAACCTTTCACTAACTTCTTTTTCCTAACCTCAAGAATAACCCCTCAAGTTTTCACGATAACAATACAATGATAAATGTTTTAATTGATTCCCTTTGGTGAATAAAAGAGGCTTTAGAAGAATAATGCACAAAAAGAATATGTTAAAGCCTTTAAAAACTGAATAAACTTTGATAAGACTTTTGTTTAACGCTTGTAAAACACCTGTTACTCTAAGATATGTTTGATAAAAACCCTTTTATTTGACACATAAAATAGACTCTATTTATACTAATAAAATTCTCAATCATCTGTAGTATAATAGAATTATATCTGTTGTCCAACAAATAAAACTCAACCTTATAAAGATTTAATGAAATGCCTGTTGTGTAAACTGGTGAACCAATCTACAATATTAGCAACATTTAATAGATCGATAGTTATGGTTAAGTCGACCGATAGCCTTTAGCCTTGTGATCAGTACACTGACCTAGCTCATTCGATCAACTTATATCAAAACCAACTCCTTCAACCGAATGAACATAAGTAAACATAAGTAAACATAAAACTATACACATATTTAAACTCAACCAAACAACATATACTTATTTCACACATTTCTTTTATACTCTAAATTAACTAATGTCATATAGTATTAATGTATGAATTCCAAACATCAAGAGGAAACAATCTTACACATAAATCTCTTGATTATGCACATATATTCATATTCTAAAATATGTATGCATGAATGATCAATTATAAGCCTCTTAAACACAAAAATAAAATAAGCAAAGTATACACTAAATAAAACACAAATACACTTATTCTAAACTTCTTCTTCAAACTTGAGTCTTTAAAAGATTCTCCATTTCTAACTTCAAGACTCTTCGAAAGATCAAACTCTAGTTATGTCTAACCTATCTTTCAACATACTTAAAAGTACAAGCATCAGTAATATAATTTGTTTTGTCATTACCAAAATAATGTGGACCATTCTTGGTTAAACAATCTCCCCCTTTTTGGTGATAAAAAAATCAAGTTATATCTTAAACACAATAAAAATTAAACAAGGAATAAAATCACCCTAAATACTTTAAAAACAAGGATTAACAATTCATCATCATCTTTTGCAATTTTAAAAACATACTACCACAAGTTAGAGATAATCATACTATACTCCCCCTCAACATATGCATTATACACAAACTATACTCTCCTATATAAAACATAATTACACATAACATATTGTATCATGTTCTTCTCACAAGTTGCAACATTATATCACCTTCTTCTCAAGATAATATCACATTCTTCTCCCCTTTTTTGGAATCACCAAAAGGGTATGAGTATAATGTTAAGCATAATACATATCCAAACATTTGAAAAATCAACCAATAAGAAATATGCATAAGTAAAAGAGGACAATTTTAAACAATATTTTATACCAAAAGCCTTCAAAAGAAGGAGTCAATATCATAAAGAGACAAAGGTGTCATATGTCAAAATTAGTAATAATACATCAAAAACAAACACCCGTTAAGGATATAAAGGAGGTATAGGAGGAAGTCAGAAAAGAATTTGACGAAGAAGAGAGTTTTGTTCATCCATCTGACTCATCAATTAATCAATCTTATGATGAAGGGAAGTGATCTTAGCCTAAATGTCATATGGAGTATCATGAGGTGCAGAAGGAGCTGGTCCAACAGAAGTACCTTCATCACCAAGATGCTCAATATTAGGATGAGTCAGAGTAGGACCAGCTATATCATTAGTAGTAGGAGGAACTGGAGTAGTAAAACATTGTCTTTGATGAGATTGAGTCATATGACCTCCAACAACTTGAAAAACCATATGCTTAAGGATATTTTAATCAAAGAAGGATAGGGAAGGTGTTGGCCCCATTCCTTGTCTCAGGTAAAATGAATCATATTATGCAAGATGAAATTACCCAAATGGATGTTCTCACCAAGCATTTCAGAAATGTTTTCCTCACTCGCCAACTCAAAAATGGTTTGAACTCTTTTGGCTATGGAATGGGTGTCATCAAACTTTGACATACAATCATAGTGGGAAAACACAAGAGGAATGGAAATGCGAAGAATTTTTTTCATAACATCTTGTGATAGATGGATAGGGACATTTTCTACTTTGGATAAGATGATATAATCATAATTCTCCTTAACTTATCTAAGGTTATAATAAAAGAGTCCGACAACTGTGGGAAAATTTTTAGTTGAAAGAGTGAGAATAGGCTCCTACCCTTATCAATAAAAAAATAGGCAATGCCATTTCTTTGAAGTGGTCTAATTGTTCAGGAGAGATAAAGAGATTTTATGAAAGTTTCCTAGAGGTATAGTCTTGGAATTGATCAGAATCAACATCTAGGTAGTCCCTATCTCTATTAGCTTAAGATCTCCTACCCCTATAGGTACTACTACCTTAAGTCCTAACCATAGCGAAAAATGAAGAGAGTAGGAATAAAAGCAAGGAGAAAATGACAAAAAACACCTAAGAGAGCTTTGGGAATAGATAAAGCACAGGAGTAATACGAATTGCTAGAGTCAATAACAACACTTGTAGACGTGAAAGATCATGGATGACTAAAGGTTTGAAAAAAATTTCAACAGCCTAAACCATTTCCTATATGCATTCATGTTATGCACATGTGAGATTTTATAAAGGACATTTAGAAACATCCTAAATAGTTTACTAAAACATCCTTTTGAAAACTGAAAACAACATCCTTAAAACTTAGAGAACACTAAGTCTAACCCTAAAGTTCAAATGAAGAATTAATCAACCAAATTTATGCATTTTAATTTCAAAACAAAGTTTCTAAACGAATAGAGAATTAACAAAACGAAAAATTTTGCAAAACAATTAATTGGCCTAAAAAAGTTCTTAAACTTAGACACAAATCCTAAAAAATGTGAAATTAAAGTAATTTAATCAAATTGATTGACTAATTACCTTAAATAGGTATTTAATTGAGTTTTTTAAAATTTAACTTTACTAAAAAACCAATAATTTAACAAAAAATTCAATTAAACCTTAATTTACAAATATGAAAATTGAAAAAAAAAATAAAATTGAATGAATATATATGCAATTGAATGTCCTAAACCCTTAATTATACTTCTAATTTCAAGAAAACACAAGAAAATCATGCTAATTTCTCAATTCCATGTAAAATTCCCAAATGTAAGCCTATAAAATGCTAAGAACCCTATATTGATGTAATCTAAGAGCAATTGAAAATAAAGAGAAGAGGACTTTGGTTAATGGGGTTACCAAGAGTAAAACGAGTGTCTTACTGTCTCCTGAGGTTCACTGGATATGGAGAAAATTAAGAGAGAAGGCGTCACAGAACAGAAAAGACGTAGGGAGAGCTCTTCAATGGGGGAAAAGGAAGGGGCAAGTTACAAGAAGCTTCTAAGGGCTAAAACATGTGTTTTGGTGGTTCAAAAATGTAGAGATGGCATCGGTAAAGCTTGAGGAGTTACTAGAGATAGAGAAAAAATAGAGAGATAGGAGAAAGAAGAGAATGAGAGGAAAAGAAGGGAGGGGGTCTATATGTCATGACATTTTTTAGATCAGTCGACTGAATCATTTCAATCAGTAGACTGATAGTCGGTTGACTAAAAAAAATATTCGGTCGACCGATCGACACTCAGTTGACCGAATATAGCATGTGGTCGATTGAAAGGTCACAGACGCAAGTTTCACTCAATTTCCACCCAAAAGCAATCATACAAGTTTAAGACATGTCTAACAACCATTTCATAGGCACCGTTAAAAATTTGTTTTTTCCTTATCTTTATTGAATTATCTTTCACTTGGTTCAATAATGGCAATTTCTTTTCACTCTTAAAGGTACCTACAAAATAAAGATTTAACAAACTTTTAGCACCCATATCATCTTGGGTCCATGAGTGTTATTGTATCTTTTATGACCATTCAATAACCAATTGGCATTCCTCAAATGATCATAACAAAAATATTTCACATGGCCATATCTGTCACAGTACCAGAAAAATAAATGGGTCAAAGTCCTATATGCATTTCTATTCCTATATTCATGATAGAATCTTTGTTGAAAATGTTTTCTTGGTTGCCTAAAGATTCTTTGACTATGCACATGACTTCTAGCTTTTGGGGAGTACATGTAAACATGGTATGTTATTTGAGTTCTACTTTGTGATGCATTTTAAAGAAATTTATTACTATCATCTTCCAAATTCTTCCCCTTTACAAAAAAAATCTTACTAGATGATGCTCCATTGTATCCTAGACCATATTTGTCAATGCCCATCTTTTGAACACTTAGCATATTTTCTAACTTTTCTTTACCTTTTGTAAATTTTGATAGCGATTCTTTAAGAGTTTTTACTTCTTTTCTTAAGGACATATTCTCATTCAATAAATTATCATTATCTTTTGTCATCTCATCTAAGTCCTTTCTAGGATTATCATTTTATAATTTATACTCATCTATTGTTTTCATGGATTCCAAACTTTTATCATGCAAAATCTTCTTTTTCTTAGCCAAATCTCCAACAAACTCTAACAGTTCTTCATATGTATACTAAACTTCTACTTCATCATTTGAGTTAGGGATACTTACCTTATTATGAGCAATGAAACACACATTTTTTATTTTTTCTTTTTTGGATTTGCTTGACTCACTCCATATTGCTTTTAATGCTTTCTTCTTGTAATTCTTCTTTTCTTTCCTTTCCTTATCTTCTTCCTTTTCATCTTCCTTCCTATAGATTGGAGCTTTTCTACGAATGAGCTTCCTTAAGCCTCTTGTAATGAGTGCAACGAATTCTTCTTCACCACTTCCATAAGATTATTCTTCATTCTCACTTTCATCCTTCTTTCTTGCCATAAATGTGATGTTCTTCTTTTTGGGTACAGATTCTTCTTCTGTGTCTTTTAGCACCATCTCATGTGTGAGTAATAAGCCAACCAATTCTTTTCTAGCAAGCTCAATATTGGAAAAGGTCTTACCTAAACCCTTTAAAGCACTAACAATATTGTTAAAGCGAGCATACATGGAAGAAAAATTTTCATCTTATGTCATTTTAAACAATTCAAATTATTGAGTAAGCATGCCAATTTTTGTTTCTTTTACTTGGTTCGTGCCTTCGTATGGTTATCTAATGTATGCCAAATTTCATATGTAGTGTCACACGTAGAGATCCTATTAAACTCTTTAATGCTAAGGGCACAAAACAAAATATGCATGGCTCTACTATTTGAAGAAGCTAATCTCTTTTCTTCAACATTTAGTTCTTTATCTTCTTTAATCACAACATCATTTCCTATTAGTTTCGAAGGTAAGGTGGTATTTTCAAAAATACCAAGCCAAAAATAAATACTTTCACTTTTTAAATAATGCCTCATCCTAGTTTTCCAATACAAGTAATTGTTTCCATAAAAATAAGGTGCTCTATGTGTATTTTGTCCTTCAAGGCTAGAAGAAAAGGAAGTAAAGTTTTGCATCATGTGTCGCATATGATCTTTACTCTCTAATTTGCTAGAATTAATCTACTGTGAGACATACGCTCTGATACCAATTGTTAGGTTTGTTATGGCACTAAGAGGTTGGGTGAATTAGACTTTAAAATTTTATACAAATTAAACATGAAAAGATATATGTGGAAGCTTAAAAAATGATGCAAATTCAGCCAATAAAATAAATAATATAAGTGCAGAAAAATAAAAGTAGAGAGGGAAGAAGTACACTAGATTTATTCTAGTTCAGAGCTATCCACTTGCCCCTACCTCCAGTCCCTAACACCGCTATTGAGATTTTGTTCTTATTGCTGTTTCAACAAGAATACAACATCTGATACAATCTTTTTTCACAGACTAAAGGAGAACCTTTCACTTACTTATTTTTTTTAGGTTCAAGAATAATGTCTCAAGTTTTCATGATAATAATACAATGAAAAATGCTTTACTTGATTCCACTTGGTGAATAAAAGAGGCTTTAAAATAATGATGCACAAAAAGAATATATTAAAGCCTCTAAAAACTAATTAAACTTTGATAATACTTGCGTATAGCTCTTGTAAAACACCTGTCACTCTCGAATATGTTTGTTAAAAACTCTTGTATTTAATACATAAAACAGACTCTATTTGTACTAATAAAATTTTCAACTATCCGTTCTATAATGGCATTATATCCATTGTCTAACGAACAAAAATCAACGTTATAAAGGTTGAAGGAAATGGTCATTGTGTAATCTGGTGAACCAATCTACACTATTAGAAACAATTGGTCGATCGATAGTCATAGTTTGGTCGACTGATAGCATTTACCCTTGTGTTTAGTCAACTAACCCAAGTCATTCAGTTGACCGATCTAGCTTATTCAGTCGATATATATCAAAACCAAATCCTTCAGTCAAATGAACATAAGTAGACATAAAACTATACACATATTTAAACTCAACCAAACAACACTCATTTCACACATTTCTTTTATACTCTAAATTAACTAATGTCATATATTATTAACGTATGCATTCTAAACACCAAGAGGAAACAATCATATTATGCACATATATGCATATTCTAAAATATGTATGCATGAATGATCAATTATAAGCCTCTTAAACACAAAATTAAAATGAGCAAAGTTTACATTAAATAAAACACAAATAAACTTGTTCTTCAAACTTTAGTATTTAAATGATTCACTATTTCTAACTTTGAGACTCTTCAAAAGATCAAACTCGAGCTATGTACAACCTATCTTTCAATATGCTAAAAAACACAAGCATCAATAATATAATTTGTTTTGTCATTACCAGAATAAGGTGGACCATCCTTGGTTCAACAATGTCAGTAGTTGTTGTACTCAAGTTTTATAGCTTAGAAAACAAATTAAAGAGTATCATTTAGACATTAATAAAATCCATATTATGTGTGATAATATAAGAGTTATTTGCTTAACAAAGAACTCCATTCAACATTCTAAGAAAAAACATATAGAAATTAGTTATCATTTTATTAGAGATCATATTCAAAATAGTGATATTGAACTTGAGTTTATTGATACTATGCATTAATTAGCGGACATCTTTACAAAACCTATGTATGATGATAGATTTCACATGATTAGGTGAGAGTTAGGCATGAATGATGGAAATTCTTTATGACAGAGTTTTTTTAATATGGGATTTAAAGTTCAAAATTTACGTATCTTTTAAATGTGTTTACATGTTTTTTTTTTATGATTCCAAAAAGGGGGAAAGATGTATAATATTATGTTTAATTTATAAGGAATAGGTTTTATTTTTTTATTTTATTTAAAAACCTTTTCAAATTTTGACTTACTATTTGAATTTAAGAAAGTTGCATTTGAAATAGATAATTGTGATGAATTTTAAATTCTTGTATGATTTTGATATATTTAGGGGGAGTTTATCACAATTGAATTCATAAGTATGATAATCATGTGATATTTGATTTATAGTTATTAATTTTTTATTTTCATAATAACACATGGTTTTATCATCATTAAAAAGGGAGAGATTGTTAAACAAAGGGAGGTTTTACCTTATTTTGATGATGAAAAAACAAATTTATTACTAATTTTTGTTATATTAAAGTGTGTTGAAAGATAGGTTTTTGGACTAAGTATGAGTGAATTCACTTAAAGAATCTTAGAGCTTAATGGTAGTTTATAAAGATCATATATGAAGACTCATATCATTAAAGAAGCGAATTATATTTGATATAGGTTTATTTATGTAATTTTTATTGTAAGTTTTACTAAGTGAATTTTGGTTATTTGAGAGACTCATTCATGCATATTTGCATGCTTAACTTAAAAAATGCATATATGTGCATAATCAAGAGGTATTATGTGTTTTGATATGTTTGTATGTGAAAAATATTCTTGATATATGAATATGTTAAATGAGAATTCATTAATATGTGTGATTAATAAAGTTACATTAAATTGTATGAATTAGAAAATGGATTAAGATTAAAAGATGAAAGTGTTAGTTTAGTTTTGTAACTTAGATAAATTTGGTTATGTCGAATTTGTATAATATATTTGGTATAGATTAGTATGGGTTTAAATATGTATAATTGGGCTTAGAATTGTTTTAGATTATGTTTGGATTGAACGAAAGATCGACCGACACTTAGAGAATGATCGATTGATCCTTTAAAAAACGAAGCAAAACATTGAACAACAAGAAGTTTTGCAATAGTAAAAACATTTAATGTGTTATAAAGTTTTGTAACCATTGGGCAACAACTAGTGACCAATTCTTATGTATAAATAGGTCATGATAATGTGTTTTTATCATCCAATAAGCCTTATAAGCACTTTTACAATTTTTCTTGAGCATTATAAGTGATTTGTGTGATGTTTTTTTTAAGTGTAAGTTTGCGAGGCTTTTGTGTTCATTCATCATATAAGTGCGTGTCAACCTCTTTTATACACCAAAGTGAGCCAAAGTGAAATTCTTCAAGAGTTGTTTTTTTTTTAAATTATGAGGTTATTATAAAGAAAAGAGGGAATGTTATCCTTACGCCATAAAAAGGAACTTGTATTATATAACGTTATACTATTTTTATTACAATAGTGAAAAAATCTCAATAAGTGGTGTTGAGGACTAGACGTAGGACCAAGTGAACCTCTCTGAACTAGAATAAATCATATTATCTCTCTCTTTCCTTACTCTTTTATTTTTACGAACTTATTTCATATTATTTTTTTAATATGAATTATTGTTTAATTTTTTATTTTCATAAAATTTGATAAATTTAGGTTATGCAACTTGGAAGAAATTTTTAAGAAATAATTTACCCCCTCCCCCTTCTTAACAACTACGTCTAATAGATCATTACGTCTAATAGATCATTAGAAGAAAGAAAATACACCTTTTTAGCCAATGACCCAATGAAATTTATCCTTGAAACGGACTTATAATCCCTAAGATATCGCATAGCATCGAAGATGTTGAACTTAATAACCTCTCTATTAAATTCCATGGTCAACACTTTACTATAGACATCAATCTTGGTCGAAGACATCTTCAAGGATAGTCTTCCGAATAGAATAGTTGATGGACTTGGAGAATCTTCATCCTACATGTCTAACACAAAAATCTACACACACAAAAACTAATTTGTTTACCTGCACCAAAAGATCCTCAATAATTAATTAGGGGTAAGTATTAGAACGATCAGCCAATTGAATGATAACATGAGTTTCTTTTAAAAGACCTAGATTAAGAGCTTTAAAAATAAAAAGTGGCATGACATTAATTGAAGCTCCTAAATCTAACATACATCGCTCATATCTCATGTTAACTATCTTGCAAGGAACGGTGAAAATACTTAGAACCTTACATTTTTTGGGGTAGCTTTCATTGCAAAACCGTTAATGCATTTTCCTCCACATTGACCTTTTTATCACCTTTAAGCTTCCTCTTGTTCTTACACGACTCTTTTAAAAACTTTGCATATCACAACACTTTCTTGATTTCCTCTAACAAAGGTATGTCACCTCCATTTTTCAAAAAGAAAAAAAAATCTCCAATTACAATTACAAGATTAAATCCTTATTTGGGGAATTAGGGAAACTTTGCAGCTAAAATGCATGCCCAAAATCAAGGGAGGGAAAAAAATGGAAGAAGACAAAGAGAGCAGAACTAGGAAGATGGTGAAGAGAGCAATTAGAAGATCGAAAACATCGCGAGCCAAAAAATAATGGAGATGTGAGAGCAGAGGAAGAAGGAAGAGAAGTTAAGCCAATCATAAATCAATAGTGTTGAAAAATCTTGTGCCATGTCAGAAAAAGTTGAAAAAAAATTAAAGGCTGAAAAAAATTGAAAGTTTAAGGATTAATTTGATAGTTTCTAAAGTATAAGGACTAAATTGATAGTTTTAAATACTATAGAGACCACCTATGACTTTAATCCTATATTGAAAAGATAAGTAAATATGAGATGTTCAATTTTACATGTGTTAGAGCCTAAATTTGGTGTTTCAAGTGAAAAACAATAATGTTTAGACAAGTATTGATGGGAAGATCATGAATGAAAGATTAAAAATAAGAAGAAGATGATGAAATAGTTTTTTAAGTTGTATTTTTTATTGTATGTATTACTTGTTCTTTTCAATGCTTCAAAGGCTCAATGTTACATGATCCTTTCCTTTAAGAGTTTTCTCAAAAGTTGTAGACTCTAATTGGGTGTGTTTATTACATTTGCATGATAAGTTTGCTTTAGAATGTTCATATTAGTATAGAGTTTTATAAATAAGAAGAAATTAGGTATCAAGATGAATTTTTAATAAATTTGTTTTAAAGATCCTTTTAAAGTGTCAAAGTATTTTTAAAAGTGGTTTAAGTTGTTTGAGTGTCTTTGAATATTTTTTTTAAGTCAAGTTTGATAGAAATTTTGCTTTTGAGAAGTTTAGGAAAAGATTGAAATACCTTAAACTTGTTTAAAGTTATTTAAGTTTTTTTAAATTTGTTTGAGTGTGATTAAGTCAAATACTTTGTGTGAAAAAAAATGATTTTTAAGATATTTGAGAAAGTTTAAGAAAACTTTGAAAAACTTTTTAAGTGTTGGAATGATTTCTTAAGTGCTTAAAGTTCCATAACTAAGACATATTTTGTATTTAAGTTTAATTGAAATGTTTTAGTGTCTAAAATTGCTTGTGAGAAGTTTTAGAAATTGTATAAATTGGTTTTGAAGTGAAAATAATATATTTGAAATATTTGAAAAAGTTTTGAGAAATTTGAAAAGATGAAAGTGAAATTTTCTTGTATCCAAGACAAATTTAATATTTGAATTTACTTGACATGTCTTGATTTTTAAAATTACTTTAGAATTGATTTTAAACTTGCATGAAATGTTTTTTAATGAAAGAAAAGGTTTTGATATGTTTGGAAATGATTTAGGAAGTTGTTATAATGAAAAGTTTGGAAAGTAAGCTTAAATTATCCTAAACCAAGAAAAAGTTTATTGTCTTTTATCTTACTTGTGATATTTTGGTGTTCAAATTATTTTTGAATATATTTTAAATTTTATTTGAATTAATTTGAAATTGATTTGGAATTGTTTCTAGATTAGTTGATTATGTGGCTGAATTTGATCCATATGCCATGCGGCCACAATGGTCTGTTGATTCTAAAAAATATAACCTTTGCAATTCCAAAAAAAAATTTTCTACGAAAACCAGCTTTGAAATACATGCATCGTTTTCTGGTTTACAATTTTTCTGGTCATATAAAAATTGCTGGCATATTATCCAAATCTGAATTCTTCTTTTTATGGTGCATGGAAAACGATGCTGAACTTAATTGGGGTTTTTGGATTCTCACTCAAATGAATTCCATTTTCAAAAAACAAAATCAAGATTTAATCTTAGGCTCATATATCACTCAACTTGCTATTAATATTGGAGTCTTAGATAGTAAAAACACTAACCTCACTATTGCTTATAAGATGGATGCATTGAATTATAAGTGTTTGTATAGGATGGGACTTACTGTTTCTGATAGGGCTAGTGGATATATTTTTGCCCCTCCTGGACCTGCTCTACAACTTACACCTTGCCCACATCATCAAAAAAGAAGAACTGCTACCACCAACACTTCAACATCCACAAATTCACACCCTTCAGTACCTGCTGCAACATCTTTTTCTACGAGCGATCCAACCATCCTCACGCTTTCACAATGCATGGAGCACAGATTGGACAAATTGGAGCAAAACCAGCTCGCTTTCTTTTAACATCAAAAGTTCCAACCTCCTTTTCCACCAACACCTTGACACATAAATAGAGAAGCTTCTTAACTCTTTTCTTTTTAATTTTCATTTTTTTATTTTCTCCATCTTTCTTTTTCTTAGTTTACATTGTGGAACATGTTTATTAAGTTGGGGGTTGCTTTTGAGGGGG
>JAOXYD010053158.1:0-13254 GCA_028565735.1 Pinacopodium congolense
ATTCAGCTCAAACTATCAATATAAGTGCTTAAAAATCAAACTAAAAATACTAGAGTAATCTTGACACCTTATGTGAGGTAGCAGTAATAAACTTATGCACCCAGAATTGATTTATATGATCAAACTAGTGATTAAATGAAGAACATAAAAAACTGGACAATTTTGATGTCTTAGTAAACTAATGGACACAAATGATCAATTACTCAACAAAAAATTTGAAACTTAGTGTTATGTGATTCCTAAGAACTTAAACAAACATAAAACAATAATTTCCAACACAAAGAAATAGGTTAATCAGGCTGAAATCGGATTCAAACTCTAAATATCGAAAACAGTGGATATTTGAAGTATATAAACGTTTATTGCTCAATGAAAGCTTAAACAGGTCTAATAAATTCGAAAATAAGTTTAAACACAATCTAGAGACCTTAAACAAATTGAAAAACCAAATAACACAATTTTAGAAACACGATTAAGCACCTGAGATTGAATTTTAAGCTATAACAGTCTTAAATAAGATAGTTTTGATTTAAGTGTGAATTCTATCTTCAATCTGATAAAATAACAGTTGTAAAATGTGAAATATAGTTCAATTAAGCTCCTAGACACTTAAGCAAGATATCAAACACAAAATCACACACTTAGAAACAACAATTCATATAAACAAATCGAATATAAATGAGAGCAGTGAAAGAGTGTACACTTTGAAGCTTGTGACAAATTCAGATGATTTAATGTGTTTTTGTAGTATCTAACTTATTGCAATTTGTTTCTGAGGGTATTTATAGTGTTAGGAGGCCTTAGGAGGGTTTAGAAAGGGTTTATAGATATTAGGAATGAAGACAAAAGGAGTTAGACCTAAAAGGGAAAACTAGCCGTTGGTTTCTGTCAGTACAACGACACCCTGTTCGAAGGACAACAGCGCCATTGAGATGAAGAACAGCCCGTCGTTGTTGCCTTCTGGAGAAGGGGTACAACGGCACCTCAGCATGGTGCCGTTGTGTATGATCAGCCCACCGTTGTTGTCTAGAAAACACAGGCTGTTCTACACAATCGACTCCAAACAATTCCAAACAAGTTCCTAAACATAATTAAGACCTCAAACACCTTTGAAATCATGTATTGAAGCTATATGAATGATAAAATTACTTAAAACAATTCAAACACAAGATTTGACCTATGAAATGAGCTAATATGCACTTTTGAAACTTTAAATGCAATGTATGATCAATCCTAAGCCCTTAGGTCAATTGAACATCAAGTAAAACTTACAAGCAAGTTTGAAACAACCTATCTAGGCTCTTGGAACTTCCAATTCACTTGAATTGCCATTAACTTCAATTTTGACCTTCCAACTCCAAGCTTTCCATAATTGATCCTTCTTGAAACATGCCTAACTTTAAAATTAACATCATAAACTCAAACCATTAGTGATTAAGCATGTTTTGTTATCATCAAAACCAAAATTGGAACCTCCTTTGGTTCAACAAACCTAAATATTGGTGAAAATATTAAGGTTTACATGATGCATTTTACTGATTTCCAGTAGTACATTCCCTGACCAACGTGATTATTTTTAAAACAGTGACCTTTGGGAGTGAATGCAAGATCTTAGAAAATTATGCGATTTCTTTCTTACTAAAGAGTGTAGATATAAGTTGAGAGAATAGTTTTTAAGAGGATAAGGTAGAATTTCTAGAGGTAATACGAGTCAAAATCCATCGAATGGTAGATGGGAGGGAGGAATATAAAATGTTATTTAATGTCCGCATTTAGACATGTAAAGCATATATATATATATACACACACACATAAGAATTAACGAGAACATGAATGCCACACTTTTCGTAGGCAGAGAGGTAAGTTGGTGATATAGTATTGGAGGAAGCAAAGCTCTTAAATTCTTGGGCAATACAAAAATTATTAAACAAGTAAAAGAAATTTGATTGTTGGAATGGTAAAATTATGATTTTAAATTGTTCAATAAGTCTTTCAAGTATTTCGAGGATTTGATGCTTCTAATGGTATATAGGTCAGCGCAATTCATATCATTCACAATTAAATAAATTTCTATATTTATTAAATTAAGGGATGTTTCAATCATGTGTTTTGATAATGACAAAAAATCATTATTACTAATATGTTGTTTTAATGTGTTAGAAAGGTAGATTAATGCAAATAGTGTAAGAGATTAAGTTGGAGTCCATGATGAAAGTGCATTCATGAAGAAAATGAAAGTGGAATAAGTATTGAAGAATTGAAGTAAAGATCAAGAGAAGAAGATCAAAGTTGAATAGATTTAGAAAACTATCTTAGTATGTAAATTTCCTTGATCTTAATTAATTCTTGAAAAAGGTCTCACATTTACATGTTATATTTTCATGAATATTTGCATATAAGTTTTGCATAAATGTTTTAGTAATTAATTGAATTTGATTATGACATTAACATGTTAGGAGATATTTTAGAATGTTACATTAATGTGAATTATATAACCAAGAAGTAATGTGATGAATTATACTATTGTATGCCTCTTAATGAGTCTAAGTGTTTTAAAATATTTTTCATGTATGCTTGAATGTATCTGAGTCATGTTATGATCTGAATTATTTTTTTAAAAGTGTTTGTCACTATTTTAAAACCTTTGAAAAAGTTTTGAAAATTTTTAGAATGAAAATTTTTATAATCAAGGCTAATCTCGTTTTTGAATTAATTAAAATATTTTAAACATTCACAAAGCCTTGAAATATGCTTTAAATTCTTGTTAAAGTTATATATGATGTAAGAACAATGTTTGGAGTATTTTAGAATTGGTTTATATCATTTTTATGTATTTTTTAGTGTTCGACGATGGGATACAACAACTATTGCTCAATTGATCAATGGTTACTGACTAGTAAATAATAAATATCTAACCTAACCTCTTAAATATGTAGTAGGGTAAATCAAACTCGATTTCACATAGAATTGGTTAGTATCTTTAGTTATTTTTAATGTTGCACAAAAGAAAAGAAAATAAGAAGAAATAAAAATCTTCTGGTTTTGTGAAATTAAAATAAATAGAAAAGATAACTAATGAAATTAATGCAAATAAACGTGAACGTAAAATAAAAAATAAACAAATAGGAATAAAAGAGAGTTAGGTAAACGATATTTCTAGGATTCAAGAATTACAATCGATCATCGAAAATATAAGGATTATGTTTTTCCTAAGATACGAGCCTATAAACACAAATAAGCTCTTATATCCTATGTCCCACTAATTTTAGATAAATTTGATACGATCATCCTATGTTCCACTAATTTTAGATAAATTTGATACGATTGTAAATTTACCCCAATTATGCGACAACCTAGAATAAGATTTCTAGATTTAGTAGCATAATAACATTAAGAACTAGGGAATAGTTAACTAAGGCCATAATCTCATAAGCTTGGATTATGTAACCTAAAGAATTGAAACTCTAGGTTAAGTTGATTAAGTTGCACTTATAAAATCAATTAACCTATTACTACTTACAGTATTTTCTAATGATAATTAAGGATCAAAAGTTTATACCTAGCAATTGAACTAGAAATCGTAAATAGGATGACCAAACCTAAAGTACAATACCCAATTCATGGAATTAAACTGAAATTCTAACTCAATCTTAGCCTAAAACATTATATTAAAGACCCATAATGCTTTTAGTATTTTCTTACCTAAAATAAAACTAGCCTAGCATATTCAAATTAATGAAATAGAAAATAAATTTCGGTAAAATATAATAAACTAATAAAGGGAGTTACTAGAACTGAAAAGAAAGCAATCTATTCAATAATAATCAAAGGTTCACACACTATCTAATAAAATGCAAGTGAAAAACATAAAATAACTAAAATAAGAATATAATAATAGCTAAAGAGTAATAAAAACAAGATGAAATTGAAGTTATAAGTATCTAAAACATAAATAAAAAGATTATCATCAACTACGACTTAAATAGAAAGCTTAAAACAATAAACAAAGGGGAAAATGAGAAGAAATAGTGTGACTACCTAAAAGAGAAATGAAATCTGTTGAATATGGCCTCCCTAAATCCTTAAATATGCTCAAAATAGGGTTTGTGACATTTGGTGGAGTAAAAGTCTGGATTGCCTATATATTTTTTTTTTCCAGTTTTTGGAAACTAAATAGTGGATAACAGTATTCTAAATGGCCCTATATCAAAACTCCTCCAAATTCAGTCTTTTTAACCATAATTTGTGTCCAATAATCAATCATGCATGTAAACTCAAAAATAAACACAAATTAGGCATTTATACATCAAAATAAGAGTGAAATCACACCAAATCAATTATGGAAATACCATCGAATGTACCCCTATCATATACCCCCTCAATTAAACTATTGGTTATCTTTAAGGAATGACTTAAACATTCCACTTAAACAATCTTAATCAAAAGTCTCAAGCTAATTGAGTACAAAAAAAAAAAAAAACCAATCAATGCCATTTATTTATTGCACAAAGTTAACTATATTAGGACAAAATCTTAGTTAAATACACATAAAGCACAAAGTTAATAAAGAAGAAACCCTTAATGCATGATACCAAGCATCTAAATCATTCATATAGACCATCATATGAATATAGTTAAGGATGTTTTAAACAGTAAAAAAAACAGATTTACTTTGGAGTAATTTCTTAGAGGTCACCTAGTATTTTTATGTGAAAAAACACCTTATTATGAATGACCTCGATTACTCAATTAGAATACTCTTTTTTAGCTTATTTGAGATGTCATCTAACTTTTTAAGGCAAAGGTAAATATTTTGTCGTGAACATCTTTGGTTACTAGGTTAGATCATGCTCTCAAATGATTACTAGTGCCACTCATAACTTCAACCTTTATATTGATTTGAAGATAGTAAAATAAAAAAATGCTCTTTTATTTAAACAATCACACACTTTTTTTTAAAAGTTAATAGAACATCCTATTTTACATCCATTTGACACTTTTGCACCTACAAATAAAATAAGTAAAAGCAAGTAACAAGGATTGTTTCTTTATATTGTTTTATAGCAAACTCTTGCACCTATAAACAAAATAAGTAAGAGAAAGTAAAAAACATTTAAAAGGAAATAAACCAAATATTATCTAGAAAATAGGAAAAAAATATAAAATTTAAAGGATACAACTGAAGTGCCTCCTAACAAGTGCTTATTTAAGGTAATTAACTCAACCTCTTATTCATGCATCATCTATAATCCATTGAAACCACTAACTTCACATGTGAATGGCACTAATAAGGGAATGATCCAATCGCATCCACCCTTGAAACTAACTTACAATCAACATAATGTAGCATAGCCTTGGAGATATTGAACCTTGTAGCCTGTCCATTAGACTTTATTATCAACCTTACCTTATGGACATCAATTACTTTATTATCAATATGGGGAAGTCTTTAAAAGTGGTCTCTCCAACAAAATGAAAGACTCTTCATCGTGGATATCCATAACATAAAAGTCTGTAAGAAATACAAGATCGTTAATTGCATCAAGACATCCTAAAAAACCTCCTTTTAGTAAGCATTAAAACCATCGGCTAAGCGAAGGATTACAAAAGTTCCTTTTTAAAAAATCTAACTTAAGAGCTTTGAAAATAGATAAAAGCATTACGTTTACAAAAGCTCCTAAGTTTATCATGTGTTGATCTTGCCTTATGTTATTTATTGTACAGGAGACAGAAAATGTACCAAGATCTATAAATCTGAGTGCTATCTTTCTTGATAGAGATATTGGTACACCTTCCCCTATACTTAACTTTGCATCATCCTTCTTCTTCTACTTCCTCATGCACCACTCCTTTAGGAACTCTTTAATAGCCTCAAGTAGAGGTATGGTCACCTCATCCCTATGGAACGTGCCAAAGATTGCTTGCTCCTTTTTCCTTCTTCTCCTTTTAATTCTTTTTCTCCTCCACTTACTTTTCCTCCATCTTCACCTGATCCTCCCTCTTTGCCAACCTGGTAGGAAAAGGAATTTGTTAGCCCTATGGCACCCAAGAGGGGGGTGAATTAGGTGTTTAAAACTTTCTTGCGAAATTAAAACACTTTAAACACCTTAGGCCAATTTTAATACAATGTAATCTTTAACCAAAATTCAACTCAAATGGAATGCCAAACTTTATGTTAATATTAAGCAAATTCAAACAATAATGAAGCAACATGAGAAGAACACCAAGATTTATTGAGGTTCACCTACCCTAAAGATGGACTACGTCCTCTCTCCAACTACTTATTGGAAATTCACTAACAATAATCTTGATTAAAGGCCGAGAGGAACCTTTACAACAATCTTAATTCAAGGGTCATGAGGAACCCAATCTAATCTTGTTCTAAGGTCAAGAGAAACCTATACAACAATCTTGAATTCTAAGGTCAAGAGAAACCTACCAATCTTACTTTTGACAAAGAGGGTAGAAGAGGAACCCTTACAATAATCTTTTTACGGAAAAGAGGAGCCTTTCCAAAACAACCAATGTTTACAATTTATGTGCTAGAAGGAAAACTTCTAATCTAAGCCCCTTTCAGCTTCAAACCAAACTTATATAGGTTATGACAACCTTGATCAAAATCAACACAAGAAAAGGCTCAAATGCAACAAATGCAATATGGAATGTTCAATGCACAATTAAGGCCTAAACCAATCCAATTGACAATCAAAGATTAATGTAATTCAAATCTTGATTTCTACAGGCCAAGAATAACCTGAAAACTTTATTTTAAATTTCAAAGAGCAGCCAATATATCAACCGAAGTCAATCCCCTGATTTTAATCACCTAAGCACACTTACTATGGTGTTTCTCTAATGCACAATTAATAAAACCAAATTTGAAAATTCTAGAGGCAAACCAAAATTATATCTAGCCTCCTAGCACTTCAATAGATCATAAACAATCAAATTGAAACACTGAAAACGTGATTATAGCATCAAACAATCAGATTTTTGTGCAGTCTTAAAATTCCAGCTTATAAACACACGAATTTAGTCACCCAAATGATGCAATTGAATACAATAAACCTATTGCAATATCAATTTATATGTTAACAATAAATTTCAGTAGCAAACACAATTTTAAAGCATCAATTGACTGATCAAAATCAAGCATAAAGCTAGAATGCTTAAACCTAGACAGCCTTGAGCAACTTGCACAAATCAAACTGAAACAAACAATATAATCACTCAAAAATTGAAATAAAAATACTAGCAACTTTCTAAGACCTTAAGCAAATTGAAAACAATAAATTTGCACTTCCAGAAACTGATTAAAACATAAAATCAAAATGTTCAAAGGTGATGTACAGAAAACTCGATAGTTTTGATAGTTTTGAGTAGTCTGTGTTCTTTGAGCTTAAACATACAATTTGAATGCTTTAAAATTTAAGTAAAAGATCCTATACAATTAGAAACAAAAACTAGCTGTTTGGAGGGTTAAAAAGTTAAGTCCGAAAAGGAAAACTAGCCGTTAGAGTCTGACCCTTCAACGACACCTTCTACGCTGATCAACGGTATCGTTGTTCCAAGAACAGTTTGTCGTTGATGGCTTCTGGAAAATAGGGTATAACGGCACCCTGGGAGCTTATCGTTTAAGGATGAGCAGCCCGCTGTTTTATGTCTAGAAAAACATGAAAAATACTCCAAACTAAGAGCACGTTTGGTATCACTTCTTGTTTCTGTTTTTTATTTTTGTTTTTGTATATGTGTATTGGTTTATGTGATATTGTTATTGGTTTCTGTGTTGTATTAGTATGTTGTCTTTTTCTATTTCTGTGCTATTTTTATTGATTTATGTGTTTTTAAAAATAAGAAACCAAAAAGGAAAATGAAAACAATACCAAACAAGGCCTAACTTCAAAACTTTCCAAACAAATTCCTAATATTAAACAAGACTTTAAACAAGTTTTAAAGCATAATTCAAGGCTAATTGAATCATTAAAACATTTCAATCAATTCAAAACATAAGAATTACCTTGATTATGAAAAATTTTCATTTTAACCAACTTGAAAACCTTTTCAATCAATTTATAAACCTTCCATAATCCAAAATTCATTCCACAAAGATATTCAAACAAATTTAGGCATACATAAACAACTTTAGGCAACAATTCAATTAACTTAAACACATCAAACACACTTGATCATTTATGTTGTATAAACACATTAATGATTAGCCTATATGTCACTTAATTCAATTCCTAATATATCAAGGCCATAAGAAAATCAAGTTAAGCACTAAAACCATAATTTAACTCCTATATATCTATATGCAAGCATGATCATTCAAATGTGAGAGCCCTTTTCAAGCATTGGTTAAGATAAAAAAGACTTACAATTAAATACCTTTCCTAAGCCTAACTAACTTGATCTTCTTTTTTTGATTATCAATCTTCTCTTGATCTTCAAGCTTGATCATCACTTAAGCTTTATCTTGATCCTTGATATCCAAGCTTTTGATCATCTAATACTTGAGCTCTTCATTATCTTCAAGATGACTCTTCTACCTTAGGTTCCATCAACCTATCTTATAAAGCATAAAAGACTTAAACATTAGTCATAATAATGTTTTGTTATCATCAAACACATGATTAGAACTACCTTAGTTCAACAGCAAAGTCATGTAAAGTGAAGACGAACAGGATGATGAGTATTGAAAGAAGAAGTTAGGGTTTAAATGTTTCTGTTGGCTCGGCATGTCCACCTTCATCCAGAAGAAGACAGGGTTATAGTGTTTCCATATAAGCTCTGTCTCCACCTTCATCCAGACTCGTGAATGAGAAAAAGCAGAAAACCTGAAAGTGTAAGATGCAGTCAATCAATGGGGTGCAGTAATGGAACGAGTGTCTATAGGTTGCAGGGAATGAATTGTGTGAGGTGATGTAAATTTATTTATTAAGCATTGTACATTATGAATTTGGAATATGTATTCATAAGCGTTAGGCTTTGTACACTGTGTTAGTACACTATATGTATGAAGTTTGTTTGACGACCATGAATCTACGGTATGTTCTATATGAAGGCATGCAATGGTTCGAAAATAAGTCAACCTTGGTATTAATTTATTCAGTTAAAATTGAATATCAATTGTTTGAGTTTGGCGTAATCGTTGTAAAATGTCAAAGTAGTTGTGGTATGATTTGGACGAAGCTTGGTACGTGGTGATATTATATATAGTATTTGCAATACGTGGTTGTATGCAATGTGTAGCATTAGTGTATGTACATATATATGTACTATAATGTATTATTGACATCCATGAATCTGTGGTATATTCAGTACGAAGTCATTAAAAGGTTTTTAAAGGAAGTCAGACTTATACTTGGTATTAATTTATTCAATCAAAATTGAATACCAATTAGTTGAGTTAGGCGTAATGGTTGTAAAATTTCGAAGTATTTATGGCACGGTTTGGACGAAGTTTGGTATGTGATGCTGTTACATGTAATATTTGTGATACATAGTTATATGCAATATGTAGTATCATTGTATGTACATATATATGTACTATAAAGTATGCTTGGTGGCCATGAATATGCGATAATTTTAGTACGAAGTCGTTAAAAAGTTTTTAAAGGAAGTCAACCTTATATATGGTATTAATTTATTCAATCAAAATTGAATATCAGTTATTTAAGTTGGGCGTAATCATTATAGAATATTGAAGTAGTTGTGGTATGGTTTGGATGCTGTTGCATGAAATATTTACGATACGTGATTGTATGCAATATCTAGTATAGGTGTATATATATATATGTACTATGATGTGTGCTTGACGGCTATAAATCTGTGGTATATTCAATACAAAGGCGTTAAATGGTTTTAAAAGAAATAAACCTTATACTTGGTATTAATTTATTCAATCAAAACTGAATATGAGTTGTTTGAGTTGGGCGTAATCATTGTAGAATGTCGAAGTAGTTATGGTATGGTTTGGATGAAGGTTAATATGTGATGCTATTACACTTAATATTAGTGATACGTGGTTATATGCAATGTGGAGTTTCAGTGTATGTATATGTATATGTACTATGATTTGTGCTTGGCATCTATGAATATGCGGTACGTTCAGTAAGAAGGTGTTAAAGGGTTTTTAAAGAAAGTCAATCTTATACTTGATATTAATTTATTCAATCAAAACTGGATAACAGTTTTTTGAGTTAGACGTAATCGTTGTAAAATCTCGAAGTATGGCAGGGTTTGGACGAAGTTTGGTATGTGATGCTATTGCATGTAATATTAGCGATACATGGATGTATACAATGTGTAGTATCGGTGTATGTACATATATATATATATATATATATGCATATATACTATAATGTGTACTTGGCAGACATGAATATACGATATGTTTAGTAAAAAGGCGTCCAATGGTTTTAAATGAAGTCAACCTTATATTTGGTATGAATTTATTCAATCAAAACTAAGTATTAGTAGTTTGAGTTGGGTGTAATCATTGTAAAATGTAGAAGTGGTTGTGGTATGGTTTAGACAAAGTTTAGTACTTGGTGCTATTATTGTGGTTGTATTCAATGTGTAGTATCAGTATATGTACATATATATGTACTACGATGTACGCTTGACTGCTATGAATCTGTGGTATGTTCGATATGAAGGCATTAAAAGGTTTTTAAAGGAAGTCAGACTTATACTTTGTATTAATTTATTCAATCAAAACTGAATACCAGTTAGTTGAGTATGGTGTAATTGTTGTAAAATGTCAAAGTATTTGTGGTATGGTTTGGATGAAGTTTGGTATGTGATAATGTTGCATGTAGTATTTGCAATACGTGGTTATATGTAATGTGTAGTATCGGTGTATGTACATATATATGTACTATAATGTGTGCTTAGCAACCATGAATCTGCGATACATTTAGTACGAAGGCCTTAAAAGGGTTTTAAAGGAAGTCATCCTTATACTTGGTATTAATTTATTCAATCAAAACTGAATATCAGTTGTTTAAGTTGGGTGTAATCATTGTAGAATATTGAAGTAGTTATGGTATAGTTTGGACAAAGTTTGGTATATGATGTTATTACATGTAATATTTGAGATACATGGTTGTATGCAATATATAGTATGGGTGTATGTGTATATATATATGTACTATGATGTGTGCTTGACAGTTATGAATTTGCGTATGTTCAGTACGAAAGCGTCAAATAGTTTTAAAAGAAATCATCCTTATCCTTTGTATTAATTTATTCAATCAATATTGAATATCAGTTGTTTGAGTTATGAGTAATCATTTCAGAAAGTCGAAGTAGTTGTGGTATGGTTTGGACGAAGGTTGATATGTGATGCTAGTTTATATAGTATTAGTGATACGTGGTTATATACAATATGGAGTATCGGTGTATCTATATATATATGTACTATAGTGTGTGCTTGGCAACCAAGAATCTGTGGTAGGTTTAGTACGAAGGCGTTAAAAGGTTTTAAAAGAAAGTCAGCTTTATACTTGGTATTAATTTATTCAATCAAAACTGGATATCAGTTGTTTAAGTTAGACATAATCGTTGTAAAATCTCGAAGTAATTGTGGTATGGTTTGGATAAAGTTTGGTATGTGATACAGTTGCATATATTATTAGTGATACGTGGTTGTATGCGATGTATGTACATATATAAGTACTATGATGTGTGTGCTGGGTTGATTTGATATAGCTATTTTAGCTCAAATAATTCAATAAATTTACATGCAATTCCAATTCAAATCCAAATCAACTTAACGGTAGTATATTGGTTGCAAGTAATAAAGTGGAGCACTTTTAAGATTTCGAATGTCGAACCACAGAGAATTGATTGTATGAACTATTAAGGCAATTAGATTACAATTATCTAAGGAACCAAGGCTTGAACTAAAGTTAGTTGGACTCAAGATAAACTAAAAACACCTAAAAACTTTCTAACTCTTCACTTGAATTCCAAGTCGTCTAAAGATCACCAATTGATTAACTTGCTCAAGACTAGGCTTAAATGACTCAAGTGACTTATAAAATGAATTGGAATCTCTAATCTAAGGCCTTCACTAACTTAAAACATAGCTATGGTTACATTTATGTCTTTTCTCTAATCATCCTAAATTGATCTTTGGTTATTTCATCAATGAATAGAAATTAGACTTAAAGTTCAAGAAGTTCTAATCCTAAATTCCATTTAAGATTAGTGCCCTCATAATAACCAAGGTAGATTTCTCGAATCCAAGGATTAAACCATGTTGTTTATAGATTTTTCTAATGATTTTGGTAGAGATTATCGGATCCTAAACTATCTTTAATCATATTCTAAGTGGCCAACTCAAAATAAGCATTAAAACCTCATATAAATAAAGATTAACATCCAAACTTAAGATAAATACTCACTCAAGACGTCCGAGAACCTGTCCAAAGCTTGAATTAAGCTCAAAACATCATATAAAAACAAGAAATTCAGATTTCATACAAGTAGAACAAGTTCTTGCCATATATGTGAATAAAGTAGTTAAATACAAAAGATTAAAGGTTTAGAAAGCACTAAATAATCCTCCAAATGATAGACAACCTTAAATCATATAAACCCCTTGGAATCCTTACACAAATCTGAAATTTCAATATACAAGATCTAGAAAAAGAAAAAGGAAAGAAAACCTAACCTAAGAAAAGAAAAGAGAAAACTAAGAGATTTAATTTGAAATATCTCTAAATTTCGATGTTAGCTGCTGCAAATTTGATTCTCAAACCTTCATTTATATGTTAGGAGTAAATGGACATAACTTGGAGGCAAGTGTAGCAAGTGCAGTGCAAAAACCAGTTAGAAAATGCATCACTACGTACTTTAACAACACTTAACTAGACTTAAACGGTGGGTTAAGAATCCCGCCATTTTACTCCCAAAATTATAAATGATAGGCTGGTTAAGTAATACGAGGGGATGGGCAGGGCATCATTTTACCCCTGATTTCTAACTTTTTCTTGCCTTTTCTTACCTTTTCTTGATGTTTTGGCTTCCAATCTACCTATACATGAATGTAATGATATTTAAACACTTTAACATCAAGTTAAAGCAATTAAACATTAATTTAGCATAAAATTGATATGAAAAGATGATAAATTCCAAGCCTATCAACTCCCCCACACTTAAATTTTAATTGTCCTCAAGAACGCCACTTAATCATCAAGTTCAACATGACCTATAAGCTAAGGAAAACTTGCTCAATTCATCAAA
>JAOXYD010053169.1:0-13254 GCA_028565735.1 Pinacopodium congolense
TGTTAAACTTTTGTTTTTTGTAAATCGATAGCGATGGTGGATGTGAAACGAAAGAATGCTTTATGATTCAGTTAGCTTTTATGCATGTGTTATTAGATTCCGCTGCGCAGTTGCATGTGAATGAATAAGCATGTGTAACAACTTGGTAAATGATTCCGCAATTGGTTATTAAAATTGATAAAGATTATGTGAGCGCGAGAACTGAGTGAGTAGCGTCTTGGTATTCCTTCTAGGGGGTATTAGAGCGTTACATTTATTGTCCAAATAAAAGGAATTAAAGAATGACATCAACTACATGTGAGTTACAAATTGACATTAGTAGAACCAACATGGATAGAGTAGATAATATTTATAAAAGGTTTAAGGACAACCCTTTTGAAGAATCAATAGGTATTTTTAAATAATTACATTATATTTGAATAATGAAGGAGTATTTTACACTCTTTGATAAATATTTCGATCGATTACAAATTCTAGAGTCATATCTCATCGAGTTCTTCTTAAAGGGTTTAAACTTGAAACCAAATTACTAGCCAAACTACTAAACCCATACACTTTGCAACATGCTCATATGTTAGTCAAGAAAAAAGAAGCAATAGCTTATACTTGCTATACCAAATACAATGTAGGAACCAAATTCAATCCTACCAATAATTTATTCCATTCAAATGAATATGTCTCTAAGATTATAACTTCCACTTTAATCATCAACCAATAATTATACCTAAAGGCTATAATAAAAATAGTATAGATAGCTTAGTAATAAAGAGTCCAAGAATCAAAGATTAAAGGGCTTGTGTTTGTGATGTAATGAAAAAATAAAGAAAATTATTCGTAGTAGAAGAACATGAAAAAAAAGAAAGAAAGAAAGAAAGAAGAAGAAGAGTGATCGCGTGAGCTTTAAATCTAAATTAACCAACTCATATACCTCACAAATTTAAATAATTACACCTATCATTTATGTGGTACCTAGGCTAGTCTATTATTGTTCTTATAAGTATTTTTATGATTACTAGTCTAAACCTTTGAATTATTATTCAACTTAATAAAAAATGGAATATAGAAATTAGATGCTGAAATTGAAACTAAGCTACTAAACTAATTAAAAAAATAGATCAACTAAAGTTATGTTAAGACCTAAAAAATTCAATTAGGCAAAGTTATCTAGACTTGAAATTATTTTAAAGATTTTTTTGTATTAAGACAATTTACTTATCCAAGACAACTTAGTTTCTCTACCAGTAAAATCTATTTATACATAAAAAAATATAGATAATTTCCTAGAAAATAAATCTCTTGAATTAAAAGTAAAATTCATTCTCATACAATCAAATCCTTAAAATCTTCTAATCTAGATAACAAAAACACTTAATTCATAGACAAAATAAATATAATAGAAAAGCATTTAAGAAGTAAAGAATCAAGAAAATTCATTAATAATATCTCCTTAATCTCTAAGACTTTTGAATTTTTGTCACCCAATTTAATCTCCTATAAATGTTGAAAGCATAACTCAGTTCATGTCTCTTCCTTTCACCATTGCCTTTAGTCATCCATGAAACTATAAAAGAAATCCCCTAAAGGGGACTCTCTCCAAGAACTACTTAATAACAACTAAAAGAATTTCCACACGATGTGTTTGTTTTCCTTATATATCATGACAACTATTAGGGTTTAGAAAAACACTAATTAGTGGGTTAGGGAATTTCTTATCCTAATTAGTCCTTAACTTTCCTTCAATTTTTGGATTTCCAAAGAGTAAAATGGTACTTGATTAAAGGGTAAATAATGCCTTTGATTAGGATAGTTCTTGTAAGAAATACATTAGTTTTAATATAGAGAAGAATGGCTCCATTGTGAGTCATTATTTTACTTTTATGCTCTTTATAAAAAATTATATTCTTTCTTAACTTAAGCTTCAAAATCCACAAATTTCCTAAAAATTACAAACAAAGAGTAATAAGAAGATTAATATTATTTTAAAATAGGTAAAAAAAATAATCAACAATGCTTTAATAAAACTAACCATGTATCAATATACTTATAAAAGAATTTATAGAAGTCTCCTTTAAATTTGACTCCCTTATCAACACGGGGTGTATAAAACACATATTCTTGTCCTTCTAATAATGTTGCACCAAATTTTGTATATACAAAATAATAAATTGGAATAATAGGACACCCAATGCAACATCTAAACCATGAAGTATATGATATAATACATAAATGTTGGTGAATTGTACTTCAATGAGGCTACTTGCCCAAGGTTAAACATTGGTATTAAGTGGTGCCACTATAATGCATTTATGAGCCTTAAAAAGATGAAAGAAAATATCAACTATTAACTTTCCAATGAAGAATAAGGCTTTTCTAAGTGTCTTTTAATCATAAAAATAAGGTTTGATAGAACACCCTTGACTATAAAAATAGTATATGTCACGTGTTTATAGACTGGTCTTTCATCTAGTATACCTAACAAGTTAGATAAATATTAGTAGCTAATAGTGAAGATTAAGAAACCAGACCGGATAGATCGGTTCGATATGATTAACTTAAAACCGATTAGTGTATTGGTTCGATTTCTTTTAAAAATCAAATGGAGACTGAGACTTTATATGAAACATGGGAGAGATACAAAGTCTTGTTTAGAATGTGCCCATATTATAGACTACCTATATGATTACAAATGCAAACTTTCTACATTGGGTTGAATAGTACTACAAAATAGATGATAGATGCAGTAGTTTAAGGAACATTAAACAATAAGATACCTAAAGTATCCTAAGAGTTGATAAAAGAGGAGGCCATAAGAAATTATCAACAAAAGTCTAGTCAAAGTAGAATAATAAGGATAGTAGGAATTCATAAAGTGGACTCTGCATTCGCACTGGCACTTCAACTAAAACTAATAAATAAAAAGATAGATAATTTGAGCATATCGGTCAAGCCAACAATAGTGATGTTTTGTGATTGGTGTGAGGGAAATCATAGCAACCAAGATTGTTAAAAAATATAACATTTTATGAATTCAAATTATGTAGATGATATGGGACATGTTTCGAGACCTAATAGCTCCTACAATAATATGAAACATAAAATTTTCACTTTTAGCAATCAAGCCAATTTTAGACAGCTTTCATCAAGATATCATCAAGAGCGTCATGATAAGAAGTCAAGCATGGAAGAATTAATAACCAAGTTTATTCTTATATTACAGGCTCGCTTTCAAAGCTTATAGACATCCCAAAGGAACCAAGAAGCTTCAATCTATAATTTGGAGAATCAAATTGGTTAGCTCGCAAAGTTGATTATAGAGAGACCATAAAGGAGCTTGCCAAATAATACTGAGGTGATTCCATGAGAACATGTAAAAGTAGTAACTTTAAGGAGTGGAGAAAAGCTAAAATTTAATATAGTGGAAAGAAAGTTACTTGCTATTGATGAGGAAGTAAGTGAAAAATACAATAAGAAAGAAGAAAAGTTTGGTTAAGGAGTTCAAGCCAAAACCATCATATCCTACAGCATTAAAGTAAGATCACATTGAGGGTCAATTTGATAAATTTCTTGAACTTTTTAAGCAATTAAAAATTAACTTATCTTTTTTTTTAGTCTTTGTCATAGATATTGAAGTAATCCAAATTATTGAAAGACATTTTATCCATTAAGAGGAAGTTAGGGGAGATATGAAATAAGTGAGAATTGTTTTGCCATCCTTCAAAATAACCCACAAGAGAAAAACAATGATCTAAAAAGTTTTACTATCCCTTGCTTCATTGATATTTTATCCATAGATATGGCTCTAGTTGATTTAGGTGTGAGTATTAATTTAATTTCCTATAAGATGTTTAAAAAATTGGGATTGAAGGAACCTACACTAACATACATGGGTATTCAATTAGCTGATAGATCGATTAAATATAGTATAGGAGTCATAAAGAATGTGTTAGTTGATAAATTTATATTTTTAGTTGATTTTGTGACTTCGGATATAAAGGAAGATATAGACGTCCCTTTAATCTTAGGACGACCTTTTTTATCTATTGCTAAAGCTACAATAGTTGTGCATAAAGTGAAGTTATAAGAGAAAAAGGAGAGGAAGTTTTTTTAAAATATCTGAAACCATAAGATACTCTCTTACTAATGATGATACATGTTGTTTTTATGGATTTTATAGATTATGATATGTCTTCTTGTATGAAGGAATTTATTTATCAAGATCCATTACCAGTATGTCTAGAGCAAGGAGAAGGAATTAAATGAGGAAGCCCATTAATAGATGAACAAGTTGAGAGCCTAAAAGTTAGTGAGTGCATGATGCAATAAGTATGTTTTTAAGAAATTAATAAAAATGTTGAGAAGAGATTGAGACTCTATTGAAGAGCCCCTAGACTTGAAGTTAAAGAAGTGGCTGAAACATCTTAAGTATTCCTTCTTAAAAGAGAACACAATGCTGCTTATTATCATAACTACAAATTTAAGTAAGATGTATAAAGAGAAGCTACTAGGAATCCTAAGGGAGCATAAAAAGGCTATTGTATAGAAGATTTTGGATATTAGAAGGATTAATTCTTCCTTCTACACTCATAAAATTTTTATAAGAGAAAATATTAAGCCAGTTATACAATCATAAGTAGGGTTAATCTAAACATGAAGGAAGATATAAAAGCTGAGGTAATTAAACTTTTAGATGCAGGTATGATTTACCTTATTTTTGGTAGTTTTTGGGTGAACCCCATGAAGGTAATTTCAAAGAAAGAAGGCATGACAATGGTGCCTAATGAGAAGAATGAACTTATTTTAATGAGAACCATCATTGAGTGGAGAGTGTACTTAAACTATAGGAAATTGAAAAATGCAACAAGGAAGGATTCGTTTCCATTCCCTTTCATCGACCAAATCCTAAAACTACTTGTGGTTGTATGAGAATATGTACTAATGTCTTTCAGAAGGAATATTAGGATACTTACAAAATTCAATAGTGCCTAAAGATTAGGATAAAATGGCATTTGCTTACTCCTATAATACATTTCTCTATAGAAGAATGCCTTTCAGGCTGTTTAACACACTAGTTACCTTTCAACGGTGTATGATAGCCATTTTTAATGATATGATAAAAGATATTATAGAAGAATTTATGGACAATTTTTCTATCTTTAGTAATTCTTTTGATTTATGTCTTCATAATTGAGTAAAAATGCTTAAACGTTGTAAAGAAACTAATTTGAAAGTAAATTGGGAAAATTACCAATTTAGAATATAAGAAAGTATAACATTGGGACATAATGTTTCATGCGAGGGGATAGAGGTAGATAGAGATAAGACTAAAACTATTAAAAAAGTAACACCTCCCTTGTCAATTAAGGTGATTAGGAATTTTCTTGGGTATGTTAGGTTTTATTATAGATTTATTAAAAATTTGTATAACATCACTCGTCCTTTAACTAACTATTTGAAAAAGATGTTCCTTGTAATTTATTTAATTATTTTTTAAATGTCTTCAATATTTTGAAAGATAAATTAATTCATGCACTAATCATGTTCATCCCAGATTAAAATCTTTCCTTTAAACTAACGTATGATGTGAGTGATTTTGTTATGGGAGTTGTATTTAAGAAAATATGGGATCATAATTTTCAACTGATTTACTATGCTAAAACTTGAATCATGCACAAGAAAATTATATATCAATAGAGAAGGAATTACTAGCTTTAGTATATGCTTTTGATGAAATTTTTTTATTTAATTCTTTCTTAAGGTCGTAGTATACACGAATAACTCAGCTTTTAAATATTTGTTGAGCAAGAATGACACCAAACTAAGGTTAGTTATATAGATTTTGTTAATGTAGGAATTTCACATAAAGATGGATAATATTGAAACTAAGAACCTGGCAATAGATCACCTATCTCGTCTTGAGAATCTACATTCAAGGGAAATATCCAAAGGAGAGATTATTGACTCCTTTTTATATGAGCATTTATATGCATTGGATGAGTACGTAAGTAAAGTATCATGAGTTATAAATTTTATAAATTACTTAGTTATAAGAGTTGTACTTAAAAGTTTTTCATATCAATAAAAGAAGAATTTTTTTTTCTAATGTTGGAATACCCATGTCTGTTAAAATTTGTGTAGACCAAATTATTAAAAGATATATTCCACATTCAGAAGTGAAAGAAATTTTGGAGTACTATCATTTGGGGCTTGCGGGAGGTCATTTTAGCACTAATAGAACTGTTAAAAAGTTTTTTGAATTAGGTTTTTATTATCTTACTCTTTTTCAAGAAGTCCAAAGGTATATTGCATGTATGATAAGTGTCAAAGGACAGGTAACATTACTTGTCGAGATGAAATGCTTAAAACTACTTTTGTTATGTATGAAATGTTCCATGTTTGGTATATTAACTTTAAGGGTCATTTTCTAAATTTATTCGGTAATAAGTACATCCTAGTGGTTATTTTTCATATGTCAAAATGGATAAAAGTACAAGCTTTTCCTAATAATTATGCTAGGGTAATAATAATAATCCCTAGGAATTTACTCTCGTGCTTTAGTACATATAGAGATATCATTAATGATAGGGGAACACACCTTTGTAATATCCAGTTTGAAAAGATACTAAAACATTATATTAATAACATAGAGTAACTACCCCTTACGACCTTCAGACTAACGACTAAGTGAAAGTGACAAATAGGGAGTTTAAATGAATATTGTAAAAAAAAAAGTAGAACATTACAGGAAATCTTTGTCTAATAAATTAGATAATGTTGTACGGGCCTATAGAACGGCTTATAAAATATTAATAGACATGTCTCTTTTTCAATTGATTTATAGGAAATCTTTTCATTTGCCTTTTGAACTTGAGTCCAAAGCATATTTCACAATTAAGTCTCTTAATATTGATTATACTCTTGTAAGAAAAAAAATTAAAACTCTAATTGAATGAACTTGACAATGGTGATTAATGTATTATGACAATTCTATAATTTATGAAAGCCAAACAAAGAAGTGGCATAACCGTTGTATCCAAACTGATAAGGAATTTAAGGTAGGAGATCAAGTTTTGCTTTATATCTCTTAATTGCATCTATTTCTTAGTAAACTCAAGTTTAGATGATCTAGACCATTTAGGGTGAAGAGCAGTTGAGATCAAACATCCATGAATGGGGACTTTTAACTAAATGATGCTAAAGAATTACTTGCTAGAATGCTACACAACATTTATCCTTTTCTATTTAATTTAGTTTTTTGTTGTCCTTTTAATATTTTAGTATTATGTATTTTCCTTTTTGGGTGCTACAAAGAAGTTATTATAAGGCATTAAAGGATAAGAGTAGTTGGTTAACTGTGATTCTCTTTAGTAACTCGGAGTATAAGAAATCAAAATATCAATAGCGCATCACAATGGCACCATTGAGCTTCACATGAAGCACTATTTTGCCTTGGAGATTATATGAATTTAGACAAAAGAATAACGATAGTCCTAAACAATGTCGTTATGTGTTATATAAGGCATCGTTATAGATACTTGAGGATATAAAAGAAGAATAAGAATAGAAAATATCGTTGTTGAGCTCTACATAAGGTGTTGTTGATGTACTTTTGAAAGATAGAAGAACAATGGAATGTAAGAACGATGTCATTATGACTTAGGATCAAGCATTTACAGATAAAAGATCATAATACCTATGAGAACGACACAATTTTGAAATGTTAGAAACCCTAATTTCTCTCCCCTTCTTTCTCCTTCCTCTACTATCTTCTTCTTCCTCATGTTACAAACCTACTGTAACTCTAGTTTTCTATCTTGGCTCATTACCTTTCTCCTTCTTTTCTATTGCTAGCTATCCTACCTCGCCTTACCCTTTCCTTCCCACCATTCTTCCTCCTTTTTTTTTTTTGTTGTCTTCTTCCCTATCCATCACCCTCCCTCCTTCCCTTCTCTCAATTACGATATTTGTTCTCTCTCTCTCTTCCCTTACCACCCATCACCCTTCTCTAGCTCTTTTATCCCACTTGGCCACTTCGTCCCAGTTATCTTAAACTATCCCTATCAATTTTGTTTATTTTCTGGCCTCTCCTTCGCTGGTAACCTACCTCTTCACCTAGATCTTATTTGTTAAGTGCTTTTACTATGTTTTATAGTCCATTTTCAATTTATTGAAATTTCACGGCTAGTTGCATATTTTGGCATTAATTAAAGCATATTATGATGAAATTAAAGAATATTCCAGTGACATTCTTAGGCATATTCTAGCTATTTTACTGCGTTATTAATATGCCTAAAATACTTCATCCTTAGTCGGCAAACACCTCATTTTCAAAATGTTCTAGTTCAATTTGGTGGAAAATGTTGATTAGTTCAAGAGTCGTTAGGGCAATGAAATAGTTGTAGAGTGGCTTGTGTCCTCCAAGATAGAGTCAGAGTTCAATATAGCTAAAAATTTTGATGCACTTAAGTGGTATCAATATTGCAGTTAGATTGATTGTATTACTTAACTTAATTTAAGAATTCTATGTCAATATAAAGGATAAGATCTAGGATGAGACCATTAAGATTGGACCTTCATGTTAGGTAAGCCCATTCTCATAACTCGCTAATACTTATTTAATTTGTTGGATGTGCCTAACAATGATCCTCTTTAATCATAAAAAGGACACTATTTTAATAACTAGAGTCCTCTTGTCATTTTAGCTGGGAGCCCGCACATCATAGTAGTATTACTCAGTGATAATATTCAACTCCTAACCAGAGGCCTTAACAAAGTGTCGTTTATTTATTTATATTCTCTATCATATGCTTTATGGTAGGGTGCTTTGTTAGGAATTTCATTATTCAAGTTCATTATTCATCATATATATAATGGAGTGAGATATCATTGGAAGGCCAAAACTTTATGTTTCTCGAGGTTAACACGAGGATCCTTTCTAATAAGGGTGTAAATTTCAGGGTTGTATTACCTTTGATGAGTATCACATTTTCTTTTTTAAAGGTATAGAAGTATAGGATGGTCTAAGGATAATGTAGAAACTTTAACAAGCATCATTTAAAGAGCAATGAGTAGTTAGACAAACTTTCAACTCCATATCCTATTTCCTATTGATTATGAGGACATACTTGATGAGACTATTGAACTAGTATAACCTAATGCACATTCTTCAATTGTTGTGGGTTATTAAATTTTGCATCATTTTCTAAAGTCTCTGTGCCACTATTCTTGAATTATTACTCAATCTGTAAAATTGGATGTAGCGTTAAGAGCAATAGGTAGATCAAATTTAGGAAAATCTTTAGTCTTTTGGTTATGGTCTGAGCTCTCAAGAGTAATTATTGCCATACTTTCTAAGATCACAAGATTCATGTTTTGATTTATGGTTTATTCTTTATTTTAGTTTTATTTTACCTTTTTAAACTATTTAGATCTTTTTCACCTATTTCTTTTATCTCTAGTGTTCTCTAATCAGTTGTATGGCCTAATCAGTAAATGTTCAATGAAAATTTCATTTTGGTATTGCCTTAGATGTCTCTTCACCAATTATAAATCATGGATTTTTCTTTATTCTTTTCCCTTTCCATTTATTGGTCTTTTTCATTTCAGATGTTGAAGATAAGGTATATCTTAAGTGTCGAGATATGGTTTATCGAAGTTAGGGAGGGATATGGTTTATTGAACTCCTTATGCATTTAAATAATTGTGAGTTATTAATAGTAATTGATTCAAATATCTCACTTTAAGAATTATACTAATTAGGGTTTTCTAACCCTAAGATTAACCATAGGATAAAAAGGAATGAATAAATTCATTGAAGAGTTATTCTTTTCAGTTTTTACAATACCTTAGATAACTACAGTATGATAAAAGAAAAATATCCATTGGGTTAAGCTTCAATGAATTAAGGTGACTAAATTAATGGACTAAAAGTTGAAAGTCTTAGAGAATAAGAGGATATTGTTCGTGAGTTTTCTTATTTCTATACTTTTTGAATGCTTTTCTATTTTATTCATGTGGTTTAAGTGTTTTTGTTATCTAGATAGGAAAACTTAAGGAATTAATTATATTGGAGTTACTTTTACTTTCAATTCAAGAGATTTATTTTTTAGTAAATTATCTATATTGCTATGTAAGAATAGATTTTACTATTTGAGAAAATCTTTCATTTTGAATAGGTAAAATTATCTTAAAACAAGAAAGATCCAAAGGAATTTCGAACCTGGATAACTTTGACCCAATTAAGTTCTTTTTCTTTTTAACATGACTTTAATTAATATATTTTGTAAATTAGTTCAATAACTTTGTTTTCATTTTAGCATTTAATTTCTATGATTCGTTATTTTTAAGATTAAATAATAATTCGAAGGTTTAAATTAGTAATAAAAGTCCTCATGAGAATGGTACTTAAGTCATTTAGATATTACATAATGATAAGCGCACTTACCTAAGAGTTGTAAGGTATAAAGTTAGTTAATTTAGATTTAAAACTGACATGATCAACTTTATCACTCCATAAGAAGTCTTACTAATACATCTACTTTGTTCATAGGTATTATTATAAGTGTTATGGTAAGCTATTTAGTCCTTATCCTTATTCGAAGCTATTTCTATCAACTAGCTCAAGTTATTAATGCATCTTCTATTCCCTTCAAATGAGTCGTCAACATTAATATTAAATCTATCTAATGACTTTCTAGTTCCCACTGATAACTATACAATGGCCAATTGTTTGATTAGTTATGGTAACAAAGAAACATATATGTATGAAAATTCAATTAGAATAAAATAAAATAAAACAATAAAATAAAAATAATTAAACCAGTAATCCTAGGTTCTCCTAATATCATTAACAATTCCAAAAATAGTGTAAAAAAATGCAATCTTTAAATCTAAATTAACTGAACTTCTATACTTTATAACTCTAAGCAAGAACACCTATCCTTTATATAATATATAAGCGATTCAATTATCGTTCCCATGAGAATTTTCATGGTTGATATTTTAAGACCTCAAATTATTATTTAACTTAATAAACTATGGATTATAAAATTAGATGCTATAATTAAAACTAAGTTATCTATCTAATGAACAAAATAGATAAACTAAAGTTGTGTCAAGATGGAAAAGAATTCGATTGGACAAAATTATGTCTTCTTGGAATTCCCTTAAAGTTTTTCTTATATTAAGAAAATTTATCTATCCAAGACAACTTTTTTTTTTACCAAAATATCTACTTATACATAAATATATATAATTTGCTACAAAATAAATCCTTTAAATTAAAACTAAAATTCATTCCCATATAATCAAATCCTTAAAGTCTTTCTGTTTAGATAACAAACATACTTAATTCATAGGCAAAATAAATATAACCAAAAGGTACTTGAGAAGTAGAGATTCAAGAAAACTCATTGAAAATATCCCTTTAATTTCCAAAACTTCTGATTTTTAGTCATCTAACTCAATCTCTTAAATACATTAAAAACATAAGCTAATTAATGTCTCTTCCTTTCTCTACTACCTCTAACCACCCATGGCATTAGAGAAGAAAACCTCCCAATGGGGACTCTCTTTAAGAACTACCTATAAATAACCAAAAGAACTCCTAAAGTAATATGTCTCTTCTCCTCATATACTATAACGACTATAAGCGTTTAGCAAACCCTAATTAGTGGATTAGGGAAGTTCTTATCCTAATTAGCCTTTAACTTTCCTTCAATCTTTCTATTTTCAAGGATCAAAACACACACATAATTTTAGAGTAAATGACGCCATTAAATAAGGCCATCTATGTGAGAAAAATAGAGGTTCCAATACAGATAAGGATGATATTATTATTATTATACAATGTTTTTCTTCTGTCCTCTTTGAGCTAAATTAGCTTCTTTCACAACTTAAACTCCAAAATCTAAGACTTTTCAAAAAAATTCGCATAAGGAATAATTAAAAGACTAATATTACCTAAAAATTGGTAAAAATTAGTCAAGAATATATTAATAAAATAATATAATTTACCCATTATCAAAGAGGAGTTCTACTAGATTGAAATAAACCAAGGTGATCAAGCAAGAAATCTCTCATTTTCTTACAAGTAATGCCAAGGCTGCAATTGGGCAAATACAAATAGATGAGGGTCTTGGGACATCACAAGTGCAAATCTTTGCACATCTTGATAAATGATAGGAGCATTGTCAACTTTATGCTATATTGATAAAAAAAGGTAATTACGATTATGTATAAATGGATGACATCAAGGTAACCATTAGAGGATGATCACATCTACCTTGTGATCAATTATGTAAAAATTTCAAATGGGCATTATAGGGAACGTAATTCATCACTAACATTTTGATATTGTCAATAAGAGGTTGTCTTGGAGTTCAACGATTATCCATTATTAAAAAAGTTTTATGTGACTTTAGAAAACAATTGATTTAAGAAAAACTTTAGGAAATAAATGATGTTATTAAATTAGAATAGCCAACATATATTTTTTAAAGGAGGACCTACTAACCAAGTTAAGGCAATGAGTTCCAAAACTCTGAAGCAATAAATAATTATACATGCTTTAGCTACAATACCAATTAGACCATTGACTACATGAACTAACAATTGAAGGGACTTCAAAAGAAGACTTGCAATAAGTGAAATTAGGAACTTTAATGGTTAAGTTTAGTCCAATTTTCATTAAAATTGCTAACTTACCTTCTCTAAGGAGTCACAAAAACACAATTATGTTAAGAACTAGTGAAAACCATCAATATTTGTTCCTACAAATAAGTAGGTTCACAAAAAGAATAAATGAAGAGCTTGTGATAAGATTGAAATTTATTAAATTTTCATATGCTTTTTAATGTCATTTCAATCTTATTTTATTGTTTAAATCTTTAATTTGTGTTATATTGTCCTTAATGACATGTTTATTTCTTTAGCACAAATTTTGGATTAAAGTATGACAAATTTAAAGCAATTGGAGCAAAAGCCAAAGATGGTATTAATAAAAAAAGAAAAAAAAGGAAAAATTTGCATAATGTTTTAAGGTTTCTGACTTTCTCAAGCTGCACAGTGACATCAACCTTTCCTTCTATCTTAAGATAGACTTTTATGTTCTCGTTAACATTCTCGAATGCACAGCCTACCGGCGTCATATCCTGGCTACACAACGAAACCTGCATAATACAAGATTAGGAAAAAATGCCGACCTTAACCCCCACATGCAAAATTTCACTTCATCTACTTGTTATTCTTGGTTTTATG
>JAOXYD010053179.1:0-13254 GCA_028565735.1 Pinacopodium congolense
CTACTGCACAAAAGTGTATTAGAAATAGGGAATAAGAAGATGGTGTGTCTCGTGGTGACAATGATACGGTGTTAGGACATAATGTGTTGTTTTGCCACACTTTGGACCACATGTTACAGGTAGAGGAGTTATGTGTTCAGGTATGAAATCATCGAAAACACTGGTTCACATACTTTACATTGTTATTGACATTGTAAACCAAATGTAAATGAAGGGCAATGTATTGGGTAGATGGTTGAAGCAAAAAATTTGTGTGTAACCATGTGTATGTTCTCTATTTTGTTTTTTTATTGAAGTTATATTTCTGAAGTAAGTAATGATATGATGATTTGGGGCTTCTTTTTCCCAGGAATGAAACGGCGGAGGGCAGTGAATCTTAAGAATGTATGGGATCATGATGGACAAAAAAACCATGACATTGTGTTGGGATTGAGTGGTTCGTCAATTGAAAAAACAATATTGCCAAATAATGTGCGTCACCAACACCGCCACAACAACGGTATGGAAAAGTTAAAGGCAAGCATATATTGAAATCGCTTGGCTAATCAAATTCCCTCATAGAGCATATACGTAAGATGAGTGACGAACATGTAGCCCAGCATGCTAGGACCCATGGAGCACAACGGCTTGAGTTAGGAAATGATGATGAAAATTCCTTGATGAGCACTGAAATGTGTAAGGATTTGGTTACTAAAGACCATGTGAAATATAGTATAGGAAATATAAGCTCCAACGATATGTCAGTAATTGAAAGGTGTGTGAACTTGGATGGCATTACTTATAAACCGATTGTTATGGGTATGGCTCCACAAATCCCACCTCTGAATTAGACCAACAAGAGTAAGGCACAAACATTACTACACAAAAGTGTATTGGAAATAGGGAACGAGAAGATGATGTGTCCCGTGGTGCCTAATGATACGATGTTAGGATACAATGTCTCATTTTTCCTTACTCTGGACCACAGATTGTAGGTGGAGGAGTCATGTGTTCAGGTATGAAATCATCGAAAACACTAGTTTTCATACTTTATGTTATTATTCACAAGTAAGCTCCATGCTCAGAAGTTATCATATTTTAGAGTTATTAGGGTACAAAAGAAAATCATAGTAGGTCTCATAGGGGTTTAACAGGATTGTTAAAGAGTTTGAGTGTGATTGTGGGATAGCACCTATAGGAATGGAGTCTAGCATTGTGGCATAAAGGGTGATAATAAACAAATTATATCGCCTTATAGTGAATAGGAATTGAAATTTGCATATGGCATGCTTGTGTTTACTAGAATGATGATGCCCACAACTAATTGAGTTCTAAAAAATTTCTTTACTCGGTGGTCTTGTGGTGACTTCCTTTAGTTATCCAAAAGATATGGAGGCAATAAGAGCATTAGCTTAAAAGCCAATGGTATGAGCTTGAACTTAGAATTGATTGGGGTGATAGTTGGACAAATAAATTTGAACATTTTGAAGAAGCCTATACCTCTAATTTTAAGGATTAACTTGATTACTCAAGGCTTAATCCAGCTTGTTTTGAACAACCTTCATATTTTCCTAGTCAACATTATCCAGAGTGTATAGATGAGTGTACCTCTAGTTGAATAGATCACCCTGATTATTCTTTGTTTAATAATGCTGCATCTATTTCACATTTAGAAAATCCTTCTTAGCTTGAGCATGATCAAAGAGCTAATAAGAAAATTTTAGAATCAATTAAGGAAATTGATCATGTAGAGTCAATTGAGTTAGCAAGTAAGAGTGGTGAAACATTAACTTTAAGTAACCCAACTTTCAACACTGTTGACTGTGAGCATCATTTTCGAGTCATTAAAAATACGATCGATGAAGAGTCTAAGGTAGCATATGAGAGCATAGAATTCATAGGTATTTCAGCTTTTGATTCGCGAGCGAGATTTGAATACCTTGACTTTTTTAAAAAAGGTTTCAAAAAGGGTATACTTATAAAATCAGGACATTTCTGATTAGTAAAGGAAATTTTTTGAAATTGATTTGTCATTATTCAAAGGATGAGGATGAGAAATTATGCGTCAGACTAAAGCTTAGGTCTAAAATTCCCTAACGCTAAGGTCCTCCTAAAAGACCTTAAAAAAGCGCTTGTTGGGAGGCAACAACAAAGTAGTATGATTTTTGCATATTTTTGGTGTGTTTGTATTTGTTTCTTGTGTGTTTTCTTCTATTCCTAGTGCTTTGATGTTTTGTACTTTACTTTTCAAATAGCTTCATTTCACATCAACAAAGTGCTCGCACGATCATATCTTTATCTAGGTGTATTCGTTTCTTTTCTTTCACATTTTATGCTTATTTTTTAGCATTAGGGACAATGTTTCATTTAAGTGTGGGGGAAGGAAATTTTAGTTAAGCACATTTGAGTTTTTCTTGTCGGGTATAGTTGTAGTGAATTATTGTGCTATGAAATTACAGGTATAGGAAAATTCTGTCTAGAAGATTGGGTTTTAAGTGGGACTGTATGTGACCCCTCTAGTCTTTCTTGGGAATTTACTTGGTGTGATTTTTTAGTATAATCATTCACATACTATTCATCTATAACAATTATTTGATTTTCTTTTACTAGTTTATAATTTGTGGAAACTTTTTTCGATTTTGATGCTTATTATTGTCCATGTTTACTTTTGAATTCAATTATTTTTGACATTTTTAAATTTTATATAATTAATTGTGACTATTAATGACTAGGTGCCTTTAATTCATTTCGTAATTTAGACAACGGATCCCTGATGAATAGAATGATATTCCACATACAACATGCAAGTTAGTGAGTAATTTTGTGACTTCTTTTAAAACAAATTTATCATTAGACTAAATAAATAAATATATAACTTAGTTGGTTAAATAAGTTGGAAAACTTCACCCCATTGGTTTAATGTTATACATATATGTACATTTATTTTTAAAAAAGAGAATAGACAAAAAGAGAGGGAAATATAAATAAAATAAAATAAAGGAGGCAACTACGGGGCTCGAATTTTGTAGCCCCGTGTAACCCGATTTGTTTTGTAGTACAATAAAAAAGTAACAGCTAATTATATGGTTGAGGGACATTTCTGTCAATGAACATTCACGCAGTTAATCAAACCAAATGGCCTTGAAAAGGGTACGGTAGAAGGAGTGCGGGGTGAAGGCGAAAAAACGTCATTGTAGAGAGCGACCAGGAACCGTCCTGTGGCTCGCTCTCTAGTTCGAGGTATCTTTTTTGTCCTCTTTCTCTGTCTCTCTCTCGGTTGCTCTCTTTCTATCTAAAGATTGCGTCTTTGTTTCATTTCTGTGCCTTACTTGGATTTCTTGGGATGGTGTTTCTGTAGAATCGTTAAACTAGTTGGGATAGCGAGGACTCGACAAGTGGGGATGCAGTGCTGATTTCTCTCTCTCTCTGTTGCTTTGAAGCTTCGAAGTCGACTCATCCACCTTCACTGTCCGCATCGGGCGTATTCCTTTGAATGAACCATCCTTCAATTGTTTTGAATTCGAACCCACTTGTTTCAATCACTTCTCTACCAGATGCCCTTACTTGTTTTAACGAATCGTTACTCATTTTCTCTTTTGAAAGGGAATACGTGAAGGAGTGAAGAAAAATATCAAAGTCTTTTAGAGTCTCATATACTTTATATATGTGATTGTCATAAAATAGCTAAGGAATTAACGATGCCTGTGTCCAAAGAGACCGTTATGGCTCTAAGTCTCATAGAAACCAAATAGAGGTGCTGGTTAAGGGTTACTTATTTACAAATCCTTTCATTTCCTAATCTTCATTCCTTGGTGGTTTAGTCACTTGCAAAGTGGTAACGTCCATTTTTATGGTTTAGTTATTTATGGTTTTTTTTTTGGGTTACTAGTTTCTGATGTATAATGCTACAGGATTATTATCTATCTCAACTGCTTAGCACCTTTTGCATTAAGCCTCATGGAGGTCAAATTCAACGAGTTGAGTGGAACAACCGGTGAGTGGTCATTTTTGGGTTTTCATTCTCTTCCTTTCAGTTGTTTTTGGTATTACTACTGATCGACCTCTTAAAATGTTACAGGGGTATGTCTTACATGCATGCTCTTCGCATTATGACTATGCCATTGTATTTTGTCTTCTGGTATGTTCTCTTTGTAGATCAACGACATAATGGTCTTATTACTTTACTGAGTTCACCACTTTCCATTTTGGACTCAGTGTAAGTGCATGCCCTTGTATACTGCTGTCGATAGCATAGTTCCAATGGTTTGCTAACTAGTTTAACTTTACATCAACATGTCTTTCTATTTCGGGAAATTGTAGGCTGTACAGTTTTCTTCCACTGTCACATATGTAAAATACAGGAGACTTGGATTTAACTTCTTGTGCAAATATTATGTATCAATTTGCTTATGGAAATGAAAGTTTATGGTTATGCATGACTAGTTGACCGATAATTTTCTACTTCACTGTTGTAGAGTTAAGTTAATCTTTGTCTTTTGTTGATCAAATTAGAGTAGGTCTGTCTTTTCTTGTTTAAATGAGGCATGGTCCTGCAAACTTGGAAAAATTATGAGATTTGATAGCTTAAATGATTACTTGTTTCTATTTCTTTCTATCATTCGTGTTAATTAACATGAATTGCTACTCCTACCAAGTAGTTCTGAAAAAAGAATATACCTTGTATACCTTCGACAGGTTTCTATTGGATGCTTCATTACAGATCTAGGAATGATTTCTTGGTTCTATCCTTCTTTAGGAGGCATGGAGTTTGTATGTGCATCTTGTAGGATCACTAATATGATCTCTCTTTTCTAGAGTTGATGTGATAGGCTTATTGTGTGCAATTGTACTTCTGAATTTGCTGCTTGCTTTTTTCATCCATTAACAATCCCTCACCTCCACCTCCACCTCCACCTCCACCTTTTGGTATACAATTTGTTTTGTTTTAAGTGGATGAACATGTTGCATGTCACTTACCAACATATATTAATTGCTTCTGAGTTCATATTATTGTAATAAATAAGATTAATCCCCTTAACATTCATACCATTATTAATAATCCATCTTAAAGTATTGGAAATTGTTATTGACATGATAAATTGGATATTTTGCATAAAATCAGTGGCTAAATAAGCATAGTTTGTTTTTGTATTAACAGAGTTCATCAGCCATAATAAATTCATAGCTTCACTCCACAAAGGGCATATAGCACAAGTGTTTAATGAGTTAAAGGATAATTGTGCAACCGCATCTTGTTTTAGGTTGTCCACCATTTAGTTTCTGCAATTGCTATACCATAGTCAATGTTTAGTGGAGAAGGGCAGCTTTATACATACATGTGCCTAATCTTTGAAATTACTACTCTTGAGATTAATATGAGATGGTAAGTTCCCAAGTTCAATGTAGACATTGTGAATTTGCATGATTGTAAACCGTTAATTGCCCTTGTAGGTTTGTTGATACAGTTGGAATAAAGAGGTCCATTCTATATCTAATCAATGGTGTGGCAATCTTTCTCACTTGGTTGGTAAGTTCCCTTACTGTAGCAATTATAGAGATGGAAACTCATCTTAATAGAGGTGTTGTTGATAGTCTACGTATGTTTGGGGTGGGTGTGGATATGTAGCTAAAAATTGGACAGATTTGAATGAACCATAACAAAGATATCAAATAACCATGAAGATGACCCTACACCAAATTTATACCAAGTGATTGGAATGAGATGTCTGAATCTATAACTAGTTGGCTTGACTTTTACAGAAAAAGTTCACATTTAGAAATTTACCTTAACACTTTTTCTTGATTATTTGCAGGTTGTTAGAATTATGTTGTTTATTTACATATTTTACCACATCTACTTGCACTATGATTAGGTGATTCTTAACATCGACACTTGGACTTCTTACATTATGATAATGTACCAGTATCATGGATTTCATAATTTATCTTGGTAGGCTGTTGTTAGTCAATTAAAATAGGATGGAATACTAGGATCAAATGTTAAAAGGTTTAAATTCTTTTTGTTTCTGTTCAGCAAGCAGATGTATGTAATGCCTAAATTAACCCTACTTAATTGGATTACAATTCCCAACAATATTCTAAATATCTTAATTATAGAGATGCCAAAGTGTGACCCTTATGCTATTTAAGGATTCATATTATGTCTATGATATATGGTTTATTTTCTTATTACTATGCTATTCTTTTCCTCTTCAGCACCACGCTTAAACCATGCTTTTCAATGCGTGATATTCAGGTTATCCAAATGAGCCCTTTCAGTTGTCTTGTAAATTTTTTGGTGCCATCATCTTTGTTCATCTTTAATCTGCTATGGTTTGTGAAGATTATTAAGTGATTGAAGAAAAACCTAGCTAAGAAACTATGATGGATATACGGCAACAAAGTTTGGCCATTGTGTTTTCTTTGTAGTTGGAACTCTTTATCTTTTTTCTTTAATGTATTTAATGTAAAACTGATAGAAAGTTTAAAGCATAAAAGAAAACAATGGCAGCAATCTAGTATATTGAACCAATTACTGAAAACGAATGAGGATGTAAACCTGGATTGGGTATTCTTACCCTTTTACTGAACGTTCCCTTATTTTGGTCATTGGACCAAAGCTCCATTCGGGTTTCTTATTTTAAGTTCATGGCCCATGATCTTATTTGTACCTTCATTTTTTTGTAGAACGAAGTTTGTTAGCAAAGATTCTTTTCCTTCCTGTATTTATAGTGTTCGGTTACATCAATTTTTGTATAATGAGCTTATAAATAGGCTAATACATTTCAATAAAAAGTTGAGCTAAATTCTGTTTGTCAATTATTTTTTTTTAGTATCAGAGTAAATCCACTAACTTCATTTTCTTCCCTGTATTGATTTATTGATGCCCTATATTGATGCCTGACCCTTGAAAGTGAAAACTGACTTCCAAAAAAGTACAGTTAAGCATTGCAGAAAAAGCCTTGGAGATTGAAAAATGATTTCCTAGCCATACAGATAGCAAGCTTAAGCTATCATTTTCTAACTTTCATGTCATATTTTATGCCAACATATTTCTCAAACGTGATGTGGCATGCATCTATTGCATTTGTGGATAATTTCATATGTTCATTTACAAGCTAAATTAACATTTAATATGCAAAAAGTTAACGATTCAATACATAGAGAGGTAAATCTCTTGCATTTCATGGCTAAGAGCCCAAAAAAAATTTTGTTACTTGACCTTCTACACCAATAACAACCTTGTGGAGTGTAATGACTTTATAAACAATAAACATAACAATGGTATTAGGTCAAAACTTACTTCTACAAAAATTTTACTGCTGCATACGGTGGAGTAGAAGGTCCACCACTTCTCTTCTTAAAAAATGCACTACTTCTACTTTCTAAATCATTGTCTCTATAATTGTCATTTGCATTGATTACGTCACCTGCATAAGGATTGGAATCAGTATTTGAGTAGCTTTTCTTTTTTCAGCTTCTAATTTGGCATGTAACTTCCTTTCAACAGGATCATTAACTTGCAATTGACACAAAACTTTTGCACCAAGCCCAAGTCTATAACTGCACAAGAAAGATTTCTTGTAAAACCATATGAAAATGAAACAGATAGGACATAAAAACAGCATATTGACTTAGAGTGTCAGCCTTCAAGTTCCAATTTTGTATCTTCATCTTCTACACCATGACCCTTCTTAATCCATTTTTCTACCTGCATGCCAAAAATTTCAAGCATTAAAAAATGACAGCATATGTCATTATAGAGACAAAATTGATGGGGGATCTCCAGGCTTACTCCCTACAATACTTGGATCCAAACCTTACTAAATATATCCACTTGAAGAACTAGCAATAACTACTAGCTAGAGGATGAAAGAAACAAGAGAACCTAAAAGGAGTTCTAATGTCAATGACTGCAGACTTTCAATCACATTGGCCAAGAGTTCAATGTTTTTCCAATGACAGATACTTATCCAACTGAAGTATGGCTTAAAATTAAAGGGATCTTCATCTCTTCTAGTACCTACAGGATTAATTGGCCATATATATATGCATACTCAATGTTCAAAATAAGCTAGATGCATACAATCTTAGTACTTGTATTCCACTTCAATTACCGTAAGATTAGGATTAGTTAGTCGGAATATCATGAATCCATTATAATCCATCATATAACATCTTGTACCCAGAACCTAGTTTTTGCTATTTCTTACTCCACTAAAATTCAATCTTTATGGTCTTGTGCAACATGGATGATAACAGTTGGATAGTAACAAATATCTTTAATTTTATTCACCCCAAGAAGCAAATTCGAAGATCCAAAGCAATGAACTGAAATTTCAAAGAGAAAAGGAGAGAAAATAATCAAGCATAGAGTTCGATTCAACACCAAAAAACACTCAAAAGTCGAAATACATAATAACAAAAGCAAGTAAATGAACATTAAAGAAGAGAAGATGACTTAAAAGAACAAATTACCAGTTTAAAGGCCTTATTAAGTTGAACAATTTGAGGAGTTCCACCATTTTTCAGTGTTTCAGTCCTCATTATGCCCCAAGCTCCTGAAAATGTGGTCTCGGCTTTCAAAGTTCAGTTATTGTTCACCAATAAATATAGATACATAAATTTTACAAATCTACAGCTCAAAATTGAAACTTTATATGCTAATAATGTGTGAATGCTGAGAAAAGGAGTTTACTGAAATAAGGAAAGCTACAATAGAGAGGGCTACCATGCCGAAGAGTAGCATTAGAATTTTAGGGTTTTAATAGGTTGAAGAGGGAAGAGAGTAAACCTCTGATTACTTATTGTAGGTTTTACCAAAGGTACGAGTACATAATTCCAATTTCACCATCTTGAACTTTTTAAGTCATTAAAGTTAGTTTTCTATTTTTTAATTCTGATAAGGGGCCCGAGTGTCGAAGGGCTACAAATATGCGTCTCTAAAGGTTTTCCCTAAAATAAAAACATAGAAAAATAGAAAAAAAGCAACATATGTGTGTGTATAAGATCGAAGTTATGAGTGGTGCTTATTACTAGTTGACTCGATGTAACTAAATTAAGTAACATTGGGTTAATCACGACAAAATGGTCACGTTCCTGTTAAAGGATTGAGTTACTTCTCAATCAAGTTGCTCATATATTTAATTAACTAATTAATTCAATAACTTATTAAATAAAGAATGTGAAAGTGTTTTGAAAGTTGATGCATTAAACTCATTATATTTGTCTTTTACATGTGGAATTGATTTTTGTAATTTAGGTTGAAGGTTGAAAAAGGATGAAATGATTTAAAAGCATTTGTGAATTGATATGAATAATTGGTTATATAACATTTCGATTAGTCATTATTTTTGAAAGATGAAAAAGACATTTTCAATAATGATGTTATTAATCTTGAATTAATTTTCCTATAATTATATACTAGTTGGAGAATGTTGAAGGATTGGTTTTCTTAAAGGCAAGTAAAGATTTAAATGTGGGGGAGTTGTTAAAGGCAAATTCATAGTTTTTTTAATTGTTATTTGATGTCAATTTACCCTCATTTCAATGTTTAAATGTTTAATTTATGTTTAGAAATGATTTAATTTCAGTTTGATATGAAAAATTGGAGATTAGGTGGAAAGGATGCAAGAAGATTAAGTTTTTGAACCATTAACGGCACCTTGCATAGCGTACTGTTGATGGACCACATACTACTGTTAAAGGAGTCAAACTTTACACACTAATGGCGGGTTGTTCATCTTATAACAGCACCGTTATAGATCGGTGCAGACCACCGTTAAAGGGCGCAAACACGTTTTCTCAGCAGATTCTTCAACAATTGCGATTTGTCTTCTTTTTTCACTTGTCGTAGCTCCAATCCTATAAATAGATGGCCTCTCCAAATGTTCTAAGCATTAGATTTAAGAGTTAAACATCTTAGTTTTCTTCAGTTTTCATATCAAAATAGTTTTAGGTTGTTTTATTTTCAATATTTTGTAATTAAGTTTGTGGGTTGTTTATGAAGTTCTAGAAGTTGTAATCACATGGATTAGAGTTAGTTAATCATTTCATATCCATCTTTGGTAATTTCTAACCTTTGATCTTATGTATTATGATTTTATTTTATTAATTAATCAAAGTTTATATTGGTTAAATTATTTATCTTATTAGCTTTGATTAATTGTTATACTTAATGTTTAATTTCAGTTAAGTTATCATGTTGAATCTGTTTATAAATGATTAATTGTATTAATTTATGATTAATGCATGATTAGTGAGTTAATTTTTGTTTATTTAATGCTTAATGCTTGTCTTGAACTGATCATTTAGGATAAGCTAGAATCCGACAGTCTCTACCTAAGTTATTAGAAAAGTCAATAAATAACGTGGTTTAAATCAATGAATTAACGAAAGATTGGTTGATCATGATGGTGCTAGTCTTAGATTAGGATAATTTAGGACTAGACTTCTTAAACTTTAAGCCTAATATCTAAGTTTGAGGCATAACCAAACCCCAAGATATGACTAATACAAATAAGACAGTATTTTAACCATAGCGCTTCCTTGATTTAATGAAGACCCTAGATTAAGCATCGTTGATCCATCAATTAAATCATCTACTACCAAAGCTTAACTTAATAATTCAGGAAAAGCAATATGTAGCTCTTTTACAATTAATTGGAAGTTTTTCTAGGCTTTTTAGATTAGCTTTTAGTTATTTATTTTCTTAAATCATAAAGCCGAGTGTTCTTTAGATTATTGTAATTCGATTGACCTATACTTACATCATATAAACTTTCTCGTGAGATTGATACTCGGAATCTTAAATATACTTTACTTTATTACTTGATTCGACCGGTACGCTTGTTGAAGAATTGGTCTTGAATTAATTGTTAAATTGTGTATTGAAAGATAAATTAATTTGAGTTAATTTTGTATGTATCTAACCGCAATCATAAATCAACTTATATCTATTTCAATTGGGATTGTTTAATTAGATCTCGAGAGAGAATAATCAAACTATTGGATATCTAGAATTAAACAAAGTTAAATCAATAAAATAAAGAGAGAATAAATAAGGATTAAATAACCCCTGAATTTTTATCATTGAGTAACTTTATTGTTTTGTTTTCTTATGCGTTTTCATTTATCGAATGTTATTAATTTAGTTTAATTTTTAGTTTCTACATTTTTTTGTTTAACTTAAACAAATTGCGATTCAAATTGTTAGATATCTATATGTAACCCTTGTGGTAATGATATCTATTGTACTATAAATTACGACTTGTGTACTTGTAATGTAACGTAAAATAAGCAAACAATCACTTTCTTCTATAGATTTCTTAAATAACTTTGACTGACACCTATCATTTGGTATCAGAGGTAAAAAAGGTGCCAACCAATACAAAAATAGTTTAGGCACCTAAAATAAGATTTAAAAAACTTCAAAATAATTTCATGACGTAGATAAGCTTGTTATGCAACTTATAAACTATTTAGAGCATCTTAAGTCTAAATGAAACTCGATTGCATTTTTTCAGAAGTTAAATGACTACTTAAAATGGTACCGTTACATGAGGAGAAAGTCATGAGATAAACAACTCCGATAAATAATGTTGTTATATCTACCCAAAAATCACAGTAATTAGTGCCTGTTTAGATGGGCTTTTAGAAGATTAATAAGGTCTTTTCTGTACCACAAAGCCTTTTTTTAATGGGTGTTTGGCTGTAGAATTAAAAAGCACTTCTTTAATAGATATGACTTTTTTAGCAGGCAAAATACAACTTTTTAAGAAGCGCAATTTGGAGCTTTAAAAAAAACCTCTGAAATGACTTTTTCAAGTAGATATTTCAGATCAATTAATAAGCCGATTTTTTAGTCCCTTTTACTTTTATATTTCTAATATAATATCCGTAATACCCACATATTTACATATCCTCATAATAAATTATGCATTTAACATAATGATGAGTGAGAATATATTGCAAATCTTCTTGTATTACAATAAAATGTATAATTTATTATGTATTTAATTATTTACTTAATTTGAATATTTATTTTAAAATCTATATTTATATAATTTTTATATGTTTTAACATTTATTTTAATATTAATTTTACTTATGTTATAATCCATATAAAAGATTTGATTAGATATATTTTTATTTATGTTTCATATGGTTTAAAATTATATAAAAATTAATATATTGTTCTTTTCATATTTTTTAATATACTTTAAATAATTTTTATATACATAAATAATTTTTATTTCAAAATAAAATATAGTTGAAATCAAAAGTACTTTTTATTTTTATATTGCCAAACAATCTACTCTATAAAACTCTTTTTAAAAAGTTCTTTTTTAAATGACAGCCAAAGAGTCAATTGTCTTTTTAGAAAAGCTCTTTTCATAAAAGATTTACAGAAAAAAGTTATACTAACAAAAGCTTTACTGATATAAGCTCATCCAAATAAGCACTAAGAAACTTACTATTACATCATAAATTATCATTTTTAGTACTTCATATAGGGAACAACTTCTTTAAAGAACAATTTTGCCACATATATTACATTTAAAGCTTTTTGTTAAGGAATGAAGTTAGCCATCTTAGAGAACCTATTAATAACTATAAAGACTGAATCAATTCCCCTCTGCATCCTAGGTAGCCCTATTCATAAATAGGTCTTTCTAAATATTCACTATAAACCAATATTCTTAGACTGCTCCTTTACCTTCTAACATATATAGCACTTTTTAACAAATCTATACCTATCCTTATTCAATTGAGGCCAATATAATCATTCTTTTACTACTACAATTGTTTTGTCACACCTCAAATGATATATTAGACCTCTCCTATGCAAATTTGAGATCACTTTCTCCTTTAGGAAAGTTCTAGGCATCACAATTAATTCTCATGCACCAAATACTCATCACATAAATAATACCCATCTACAAGTTAATTATATAGCACCTTACTTCAAATATCCACAAAGTTTTTATCATGTTCATAGTCTTCCTCAATTTGCTAAAATACCATAATTTAATTACTTAAGGTAAGCCGTAATGATGCTCACATATTCAAAATATTAGCCATATGATTTTGGGTCCCTGGCTTGTAATTCAATTTAAAAAGGAACTTCTGCAGGAATTGACTTCATCGTCTATGCATATACTATTTATCCTCTTCTAGTTGATCAAATACTTCAGTCTCTTATGATCTAAATATAGCATGAACTTCCTTGTAATCACGTAGTATTGCTAATTCTTAAAAATATGCTCCATAGAAT
>JAOXYD010053217.1:0-13252 GCA_028565735.1 Pinacopodium congolense
GGGGGAGAGGGGCTTAAGTGTTTAGGCTTTTGATATTGAATATGATTTTTATGACTTTTAAGAAGATTTTAACAAAATTAAGAAGTTAAGTTTTTGATAAATTCTTGCATTATGTTGCTTTTAAAAAAGGGGAGAGTAGCATGTGATATTAAAATGTATAATAAAGGTAAAGTTATATATTGAATGATGTTTATAACTATGAATTCTAGTTTTTTATGCATAATTAGTGCTTATAATCCTTTAATATTTACTATTCCTTAATTTGTGAGTCTAAATTTTTGAAAAATAATAATGCATAAATTTAAGGGAAGTTTGAAAAATTAGAATTTGTAATGTTTGAGTTTGTGATATTTAAATTTGTAGTGAATTTGAGTTTGCCTGTTGAAATTGTTACTAACTTAGGGCATGTAAGTAAAATTTTGTAATGTTGAGTTTTGGACAAGCGTGGATATGTAACTATGGTATTATTGTGATAATTATATTTAAGATATAATTGTCTCTTTATTTTTGACATTATATAAAGGGGGAATGTTCTTTGCATAACTTATAAGTGGTTCTAACTAGGTTTTAAGTTGTATTAGGACAAAGTTGAAATTTTTCTAGGTATTATGGTTTTTAAGATAAGTTTTGAATATATGATGATGAGTTTAAGTTTTCAGTGATATTAATGTCTTGTAATTGGAATTGAAATTTTAAGGATGTTTATGATTTGGTATGGAGCATTGACGATTTTGATGATTTGAGTTATGATGATGTGATATAAGGGGGAATTGTCTCTTTTGAAGTTCTTAAGTAATAATGGATAGTTTGGTATTTGGATTTATGTTTTTAAAATGGATTTTGGATTTATGATTATCTCTTTTGAGTTATAATGACATTGTATTTTGAGTTTGAACGAGATTGTCATTAGTGTTACATAAAAGGGGAGTATTTTTTTATAAAGTTTTCAAATGATTTTGAAAATTTTAAAGTAAAATTAGAAAAAGATAATTGGTATTGGAGCGATATATTTTTAGTATGTGAATTTTTTTATGATTACCAAAAAAAAAAGGGAGAGAAAATATGTGATATTAAATCAAGGGAAGCAAAATGTTTTTTTGATTTGTATGAGTTTTTGCTTGTCATATGTTCTCAATATCATATAGTTTTTCATTATAAAAAAGGAGTGTATTATTGAACCAAAGGTAGTTCCACTTACGTTTAATAATAACAAAACAATACTACTAATTGTTTTAAGATGTTTGATGTGCTAGAAAAATGGGTGTGCTGGAAATATGTTGTAGAGATACATTTTAGAGCCTTAAAGTAGAGATGCATTTTGAAGCCTTTGAGTCTTGGAGCCTTAACATAAAATGGAATGGATGAAATGAGCATATGAAGATTAAAGGAAATGATCACGATGAAGATCAAGATAGAATGAATAGGTTATTATGTTTGTAAGTTTTGATGTAGTCTTGTCTTGATCTACTCATTATGTTAAAAGGTCTCACATCATACATCTTGTATTTATGGTTACTGATTCTGTGTATAGGGTGCATAATTAAGCAAATTGTGTATAAATGGATTTTAGAGATCCTCTTCACACACTAAAATATTTTTGGGGACTAGTTTGATATGTTTGATAAAGTATGTGTGTGATAAAATGTATGTGAAAATTATTGATTGAGGTTATACTATGAGACTGAGATAAAATTGTATAAATAGATTAAAGGTTAAGTGAAATAAAGCATTGGAAAATGTTAGGAAAAGTCTTAAAGTTATATTAAGTGAATGCGTTAAAGGTTGTACGAGAAAATGTTGAAAAAATGTTAGGATGCATTAGGAAGTGTTTTAGAATAAATGGGAATTGTTTATGAGTGATTTGGATCTATTTATATGTGAAATTTTGTGAAATACTAGTTTAGACATTAGACTAGGTGATCAGTGCTCAATGTGGGAGCATGGTCGAACAGTTGACCATTGGTGCATCTATCTAGTAGGCATCGATCGACTAGTATGTTGCATTAATTGGATTGTTAAGGGAGAAAATTGTTGAGGGATACACTTACAACCGTTGAAAAAGTCAATGATTGTAAATATTATCCTATGAAGTTGTGAAAAAAAGAGTTATACTTGTTATTGAAGTTAGTAAAATATCTAATGAAGTATTGTGGAGTGGATTTAGGTGTGGTTTAGACATCAAACTATTATAAAAATCAGTTTGCTCCCTTCTTCCTTATCTCTCCTTATTTTCAAGTTTATATTATTTCTATCATACCATTATAATGTGTGTTATATTGTTTGTTAATTGTTTAATATTCAAATATTATTGATTAATTGTTTAGTTTAGTTTTTTTGTTTAGTTTCCATATTAATTAGATTAACAAAGCACTTTTAATTAGGTATAACAAATTTAGAAGAACTTTAAAAACACCTAATTTATCTCTCTTTTAGTTGCCATATAGGGACCAATAATACTTAAATATATTATGAACTATAAGGAAATAGCTTAATGAGTTGATAAAAGATTCATCAACCTAAAGTTATTAAGGATGATATTTCACTGTTTTTTATGAGTAATGATTTGCAAAATTTTCTTATATGAGTTTACATGAAGAAGTATTTGGTTATGACCCGTTTGATTTGGCTTTCAGTTTTTATTTTTTGTTTTTATTTTTATGTATTTTCATTGGATTTTGTGTGTTTTTTAATTTTTGTACTATTTTTTCATTTATTTACTGTATTAATATGCTATTTTTTTAGATTTATGTGTTTAGAAAAACAAAAACTAAAAACCAAAACGAAAAATGAAAAATAACACGTCCTTAGTGTTTTTATCCTTGTTAATTATTCCTACTGTAAGAACATGTATGTTATTCTACGACTAGCTAGAGTGCAGTTTTAGTATTAATTGCTCCATAGACACACACATTGATAGTAAATTAGTGAAGGCAACCTCTTAGTCTATAATTGATAAATGAAGTATACATAAACTAGATTATAATCAAGCAATCATTTTAAAACATGATAAAACAATTTCTCTATTTATTATAAATTCATATTTATAGTATTGTAGAAAGTAAGATTTTTTAGTAGCATGATAAAATGATTACTTTATTTTATTATAAATACATATTTATAGTAATACAAAAGGTAAGATTTTTTTAATGCAATTGTGTAGAAAAGAAAATTTCAATTCTCTCCAAAATTTTAATTAAAAAATATTTAAATGGTGACAGCTTGTTAATTAATTTATCAAAGGTATCCATCACATGTTATTCCACTGCGACTAGTAAAATAAGTTAGCATTGAATTAACTAACAGTTTTAGTATTAATTGCTCAATGAAAACATTACCAATTGTAAAAATAGAGAATATGATAAAGAGAGTAGAGATAGAGAATATGACGAAGGTTTTTCTTTTTTTTACATTCGTTTATATAAGTGTTCAATTCCATTTATGAAAGTTGAGGACCAAGAGAATATAATATGGAAATACCTAATGTTAAAGGATATTTATATAACAAAAATATTTTCTATATCAACTAGAAATATTTACATAACAAGACCATTAACAATATAAAATTAAATTATGTGTATTAACAACAATATCAAATAGATTCTTTATCTTAATAAGGATGTTGACCATGTCATAAAAGATTATGTTTCAACACTCCCCTTATCCCCTAAGCCGTTGGAGCAATTTGACTTTTAAACTACTTGAAACATGTGGAGGAGGGAGAAGAGATGCTAAAAGTAACGAGTCCTTAATGGCTTGGTAAAAATGTCCCCCAACAAATCAAAAGAAGAAAGAAAATGAACTTGTATTCCTTTTAGCAACTTATGCACGAACAAAAAGATTATGAATCTATTTTGTTTGACTATAAAAGCAAGGATCTATAGTCAAATATATTGCAATAACATTTTATACTGGCTAAAGTATTATATTCATTAGAGGAACAAGTAACGGTAGGTTGCTTTTTGAAACTCCATGAAATAAAAGAATTGCAAAGTAGATTGCAAATCCATATGTGGAGTACCAACATATTTACTGCCACCCCAATCATTATAATTAAAGCATAGAAAAGGAAAGTTAAGGCCTCAATAAAAAAAATAATTGATATTCCAAATAATGCTTAACATACTGAAGGAGATGTTTAACAACCAACTAATGTGCCTCAGTAGGAATATATATGGATTAGCAGAGTTTATTCACAGTGAAAGAAATAGTATGACAAGTTAAAGTGGATATTATATCCCCCTATTATTTATATATAAAGTTCATCATCAGTAAAAAGAGAAATCATCTCAAAATAAAGGTCGAATGGTAGTTATAGGAGTGAAGCACAGTTTAGCATCCTACATGCATGTTTTATAGAGTGAGTCAACAATATATTCTTGTTGATATAAGGTAACACCACAGTCATCTTCATAGACGTCCTTGCCAAGGAAATATATTAGGAGGCTCGCATCATGCATAGGAAATTTAGTTTTCAAATTTACAAGAAAATGATTAATACTAGCAGTAGATGAACTAATAAATAGGTTATCATGAACGTAAATTATTAAACATATGAATGTCGATCAGTTTTAGCTATAACTAACGAAAAGTCTACATGAAAAGAATGAAATCCATTGGTAATTAGAAACGAATTAAGTCTTTAAAAACAAGATCACAAAGCTTGTTTTAAGCTATGGAGAGACGGTTGAAGTATGCACATATTATGAGACAAATCTTTGTTAATATATGCCTGCTGTTATTACATGAACACCTCCTTTAATAAATTTCCATGTAAGAAAGCAATGGACATGTCTAATAGAAAGAAAAGCCATCTACATATAGAAGCAATAACAATGATGAGTCAAATTATGATTGTTTTAACCACTGGACTAAATGTCTTAATGTAGTTTATACCACTTTGTTCATGTCAGTCACTGGTTATGAAATAGGCTTTATATCTTGCAATAGATCCATTAGAGTGAATTGTGATCCTATACACTTACTTAGTGTTAGTAATCTTATGGTTTAGAGGCCTTGGAATAAGAACCTAAGTTTCATTAGAAATAAAAGCGTCGAACTCAAAGTTTATAGCTTATCACCACTCAATGTGTTTGATCATTTGGGTGTATAAGGTAGGTATAGTTTATAGACAGGTCTTGATGAGGGTTGCATAAGTTCAATTTTTACAGGTTTACACTGTTTTTAAGTGAAGGATCATAGCATTGGTGTAGGTTAGGGATGAGATTAGGAGAGTTTAGTTAAAAGTACTAGTGATTGTGGGAGAAATAGATTCCTTAGCTATAGGATAATGGGTAAGATTAACATATAAGGTCAAACTCGAGAATGATGAGATATAGCGGCTTAAAATAAGTGAAGGAGCATGTGAGATAGTAGGCTTGGAAGGAGACTATAATATTGGAGATATAAATGAAGAATTTGGAGGGGAGAAATTTGCATTGAATAAGGGGAAAATTCACCAAAATAAAGAAGGAGATGAGTAAGGTTTTAGTAGTGCTGCACATATAGAATAAGTAGGATCAATGTGAAGATCAATGTGAATTTATAAGTAAGGAATATATGAATTCTCATTTGTAGATATAAAAAAAAATTTATTTTAAATGGAAAACTTAACTCAATAAATTTAACATGATAGGCAAAAAAAATTATGTCAAAATCAATATCTAACCAGTTATGGATAGAATGAGTTAGACTTGGACCAAATAGACATAGTTTTTAGTATAAAAAGAATATTTATTAGAGTTGTATGGATGAAATAAGGGGAAAATAGAACAATTAAAGGTTTTTAAAGAAGTAAAATTCGAAGCACTATGAAAAATTTTGTTGAAAGGGTTTAAATGATTTAGAACTGAAGTTAGAAGAATGTTACTTAAATAAATGGCAATATCAAATCTATAAGGTCAAAAATGAATAGGAACAGATGCTTGAACTAAATGAGTTTGGTGGAATAAACTAAATAATGGATTTTTTTCAACCACGCCATTTTGCTTATAAGTGTAAGGATAGATAATATGATGAACAATACTATATGTAGTAAAGAATTTATTTAATTTCACCACCACAGTTAAAGTGGAAAGCCTTAATTTGGTAGAAAATTGTGTTTTGAATAATGTTATAAAATTGAAAAAATTATATATTTCCCTTTTTTATAAAATAAAGAAAAATCACCAATAAATAAAACAAAGTAATGAAAATCTAATATTGAACAAAATAGTAACTACCCCCATACATTTAAATGGACAATATCAAAAGTACATAAACTTTTGTGATAGACAAAGTTAAGACGAATATTGGTCAATTTCCCCAAGTAACATGACGAACATTAAAAAACAATATTTTTATTAAAGAGAGAAATTTTATTTTTCTTTAAACATTTATTTAAAGTCCTAATATTAGGATTACTAAGACAAAAATATCGATCTTTCAAAGAATCAGCTGTAACAAGTGAATTTTAGGTAGAACATACGCTAGAAAGATCTATCTATCTATATATATATATATATCCTTCTTATTTGCATCGCATAGTAATTCCTTTTTATTCTTCTAATGCTTAACGTAAAAATAACGTGGCCAAAATTCAGCAAAAATATTATTTTCATGGAAAAATTTGAACATAGAAACTAATATTTTTTTAATAGATGAAGCATTTAAGGTATTAAAAAGAGAAAATAAACAATAGGAGGATGGAATAAAAGAGGTTTTGATATAGTGAATATCAAGCCTTGGAATTTGGATCATTACCTATGACAAGTTAATCATTGCTACCATAAGATTGAGAATCTATAATACAAAGATGTCAGGTGTGATGTGGGAGGTGGCCTCGGTGCCTACTACCCATGGCTGAAAGAAGGGGGCATTAAGTATGAGATTATAGATGGGTTGGTTGGTGTAGAATAGGTTAGTTGGAGAGAGATGGGAATAGGTGATGTTGGATTATAGATTTCAATGTGTAAAAGACTTGTTTTGGTTATTTTTGGTGAAGTGAAAACTACAATTGCAATTGAAGCAATTGTGGCTTTAATTGACTATGTAATTATTCAGCTAATATATTTGACAAAGTCCTCGTAATTTCAATTCATGCCATATGGAGGATAGAGGATTCTGATGTGGATGATTAGAGGGTTGATAACAAGGGAGGATTTGGGTGTTCATAAGTGAGATTAATAAGGGGAATTTCTTTTGTGAATTTGAAGTAAGAACTAAGAGCTATTAAATGCCCATGTAATTCATTGAATGAAATCAGCTCAACTTAATGATTAATTGTCGTGATGACACTATGATACTCTCATATTCTGATAGATAATGTCATTGAACTCTAAGGTTGTTAGAGTTAACCTAACAACTAACAACTTATCTATAAAAGATTTCTTCTTTCATAGATATTGAGAGACTAGTAAGTCATTTTTCTTTAAATCTTGAAGTTAAATATTCAACTGTAACTAATGATTTTGAGAGACCGCTCCGAACGTCTGTTTTAGGGTTGTCCAAGTATAATAAGATAATTCATGGCCAATAATATGAAGACAAATTCTTCTGTAAGAGAAGATAAGATTCAGAATAAAACAAGTTGCTCTTTTTAAAACCAAGTTTAATAATTTACATTTGGAACTTAAACATGTAGGTTAGATTAAGAGAGTAGCTTCCAGGGAAGGAAAAAATTTTCCATCCACAATCCCCATAAGATTTTGAGAAAGGAGAATAAATTAGGTTCTCCAAGCACTATAATTTTTGGTATTTAATTTGATGGTAAAGGAAAAATGAAAAGACATGGAGGGTGAAGTAAATGAAGAAAGGTGAGACGGTAGACATGAGGATTATTTTGTTATCACCTATTGACTCTAATACTATATAAAACACCTATTGATTATGATACTATATAAAAATGGAGAATGTGATAAAAAAAATAGAGATAGAGAATATAATAAAAGTTCAGATAAAGAATATGACGAAGGGTTTTCTTACATTTATCTTTGTAATTGGACAATGTTATTTATAAATATAATAAAAAAATACTTTATATTAAGAAATATTTACATAATAAGAATATTGACTATTTAAATAAAAATATTTGCATAATAAAAGCGTTGACAACCAGTAACTAAACAGCACAAGTTCAATTCGCAGCCAATCTTTGAAGGACCAAAACTAGAATCACGAAGTTTGAGACTTTTGATTTGCTGTTCATAAGAGAAATACGTGGCTCAAGGGAATGTTTTTAGGTTGCTCTAATCCGCGCTAAATCAAGGTGGTTTGGGCTATCCTATTTACACCACTTTTTCATTGTTTTTTTAACGGCTTATCGCCATGTTTAATTTTGTTTTTATTTTTAGTTTTGATTTTCTGTTTTTTTAAATATAAAAATCAATAAAAAAAAACATTAATATAGCATAAAAATCGATAAAAAAATATAATAATCAATACAAAAATGTATCAACTACAATAAAAAACAACAATAAACAACCCAACTAAAAACAAGGTGTGATCATTTCATATAAGCATGGCGTCTAAGGTGCAGCAAGTATGTATAAATGGATTGCATGCATAACCTAAAGAATGGACTCTGATGCTGATATAGAATCCATGTAATGCCTCTAAACATAAGAGGGTCTAAAGATTTGATTTTCATCGGTTTTCTTGGATGGGAAATATATATATATCGAATACTGGATTTAAATTTAAGAAAACAAATATGAATTTAACCAAAATTTTACGATGTGAATTTTTTATCTTCTCTAAAACTATCAACGGCAGTATTATAACTTTTCAACTGGGGATAAAGAAATTGGAGCTTCGGACAGGTTATTTGCAATCCAAACATTACAGAAAATCACATCACACACATGCACCCAAATTAAATTGGTTTTACAGTTGAATTGTGCTCCTCGATCACACCCATATGAAAGAGGTTTGCACTACAACCACTGCTATCTGAGGTTCCCACTCCTCAATCAAAGATTAATGCCGATACTAACATTAGGATTAACGTTGGCCTCCACTTTGTTATCTGTAAGAACATCAGCACTAATAACAGAAACACGAGGATCAAATTCAACATCTGTAAGAAGACCGCGCTCCAGCACAACTGCATGCTCTACCTCGTTAAGTGAACGCCCTTCTGCTATTACCGCCATTATCATCAACATCAAGCACATTGACACGACCATATTTCCCAAAGTAGACCTCTCCATTTGTGACAACGACAATGTAAATGATTACTGTAAAAAAGAAATTAAGAGAAAAAGATTGTCTTCTGAATTTATAAGCTGATCAGGATTGGTATGAAAAAGGAAAGCAAGAAGTAACCTTGATATATGTGCAATCAGGTTGAGGTTTCTTAATGTAATGTGCAGTGAATATCAAAACAAAATCAAAGAAATTTAAATAATTGTATCCACGAGTACTACATTAAATCATCCAGGAAAAAAAGAAAGACATGGAATTTGTGATATCAGTCCATTCAAAATTATCATTAGTCAAAGGATTCGTATATCTATTATTATAATTAAGAAAATCTACATGGAGAGCAAGATGATTTTATGGATGAAATTATATGACTAGAAAATTTTTAACTATCTTCGACATGAAAGATCCTGGTAGCAACAGCAGGGACATAATTACATGCTCATTATTTGGTAGTATTAACGACTAGATTAATATTATTTGAATATTTGTAATATTGAAAAGAAAAAAAATAACATTATGTTTTATCATGAAAAATATTATGAGGCATGGATCATTTTGATGGAAGCTTAGAACCTCATTAGTTTCAACTATTTATTATAAAATTAAAGTTGTGAGTGGCCTATTATTATAATAACTATTATTATTACAAAAGTTTCGAATTGTGGCATTTTAATCATACGATGATCTAAATGCTTAAAGATAAAGAAAGAAAACAAGCTAAAGTACGCAGTTAGAATATTACCGGCAGACATCTTTTGCCTCGCATGATCTGTGAGACTTGCCCCCATGATCCCAAATTCGGACATGCTCAATAGAATATATATTAATAGAAAGTATTGCGCCACAGAAAAAAGGATTGCAATCTTGTTGATCTCATAGCAAGTTGTCCCAGTCCATGTAATGCAAGAGCTTGAGAGAGTCCATGTGCAAAGAGGGGAATCTGGGCTCCAGCAAGAAATGCGAAAATGGAGCCGGTGCCCCCATAAATCCAATCAGAAGCGACCATTGAATAGAGTATTTTCAGGTGCTTTCATATTTCAAAACATTCTTAATAGTTCGACAGAAACAATATTAAAGTTATCTTTAGCTTATACATAAATCAACCAACCTCTAAACTAACATTCTTGTATCATGTTATTGATTGCGATAACGAGTTGTGTTAACAAATGTATATTGAATAATTATGCCAACATTGTAATAACTTGTCGGTTTATAGAGGTTTAGATGCCCTCTTGATTATGAGCTTTTTTTTGAAAAACAAAATTTTAAGAATCAAGGCTCACATGCAAATACCCAAAACAAAAGAAATTGTCTTACTGTACAATTGTAAACTTATGCTCATAGAATATAAGTAATAAAGTCAACTAATTTTATTAGTGACTTGTTAATTGAACTAATCAAAATATATTAGAACTTTCTATTCAATTAGAAATTTATTTTTAATTATAATAAATAGATAAATAATTTTAATTTAATTAGAAACTTGTTTCTAGTTTTTATTATTATTGAACTAATTAATTCAATAGTTTTGGATTAACTAGAAAATAATTATTAATTATTAATTATTTAATCACATTTCATAATTTTATTCTAATTTATAGATTAATTTTCTAAAATTTTATTTAACTAAATAGATTAGTTTATTTTAATTAGAAAATATATTTTCAATTTCTTATCCTAATTACAACTTGATTTTTAATTTTTATTCAATTAAAAAAATTAGTTTTATTAATTAGAAAATATATTTCTAACTTTCTTCTAATTAAAATTTTATTATATAATTTTAAATTAAAATTAATAAAATGGAAATGGAGGCTCTAGCATGCATTTTTCACTCTTTGGCCAAAAGAGGCATATGCAACTCCAACTAACCACATTCTCTATTTTATTTTCATTTTTTTGTTATCTCTTCTTTGTTGTTTGTGTCTTTCATCCATTTCATGTTGCTCTCTCTCTCTCTCTCTCTCTCCCCAGCAACTCAAAGGAGGTGTATACACATCTCCCACTTGCCAATGACAACGAGGCACCTGAATCTGCCTTCCATAATTTCCATTCATTCATGTTTCATTGCGGTAATCACATATCTGCTCATCCGCATAAATTTCCAACCAATACAAATAAATGAAACTAAATGTTCTTCTCATTTAGAAGAGAATGGCAGTTAAAAACAAAACATTTAAAATCGTTCTTCTCACTTAGAAGAGAATGGTCGTTAAAAACAAAATGATTAATGTATAGTTTAAATCAAAAGTTTATCATAATGAGATTTCATTAACATCTCTAAAACCTGATTGTTTCTTTTTAGTCTCACCTCGGAAGAGAGTCTTCATGTTCTCAAGATACAGGTAACACATTTGAAGGAAAAATAAACACTTGACATATGAATGTGATTCAACGATAAACATAATCCGATATTTCCGAAAGAGTTATCCAAAAACTAAGCATTTTCCATGACATAATAATTTTAGAATTTGAGAATCATTCTCTCATTATTTTGTTTATACCTTTATATCATTCATTTTTAAAAAATATAGACAAAATTACCATCAATTTAATGATAAATAGAAAACTTTCATATAGATTACTTCTTTCAATAATAACAAATAATATCAATATCTCATATGAATTTTATCAATTATTTTTCAAGAAGCATATTTAAACCCTATAGCTCTGCTGTCAATATAAGAAAATTTTCATAATCATAAAGATTACAAATTTCACAGGATCATTTAAAATATATGTATGATTTATAAAGATAATCGCTTATGGATTATCTTCATCTTTCACATGTTAAGGAATCGGGTATAGAATCCTATTCAATCTTAGTCTCTTCCAATAGATTGTTAGAAAACATTTATATCTTTTGTTTGAATTTACAAGTTTTTATATGTAAATTTAATCGAAATAATTTTTCAATTTAAATTGAAAGGTTATGTCATTTCATGATAATATTTATTATGGGTGGACACAATTAAGTATCACTAAATTAGTTATAGAAAATTATTGACATGAAAATTTAAAACAAGGAAGAATCTAAATTAGCTATAGGCAAATCAAAGGCAATAAGTGCATTAGAGAGCTTAGAGTACCATTATCGATTGGCTTGTTTTAAGCTATAAAAATACCTAGTACATTAACTGACTTTGGAAGGCTTTATACAAGACAAATGCCATGGGAACTTTTTTATATGCAGCAAAATTGAGTGAATTCACCAAAGTTCTTGCATCGACAACTAAATGTAAAAGCTTAACTCAACCTTTCACCCTGTGAATCTTGTGATTGTTGATTAACAAATCCATTTGTTCTTGAACGCCTCACAAACACTCTTGTACAAGTATTTCACTCACACTCAAAATGCATATAAGTTTTTAATAAGAGTAGAGATAAGAAAGAAATAAGAGAGAGATAAGGTTAAAACCAATCTTTTGTTAACTCTCATAAAATGAATACAAAAGGATTTAAATATTTTCTATTTGAAGCACTCTATAATAATAAGAAACTCACTATTCTAAGTCCTTATAAGAACTTTCCCCCAAGACTCTCAACTCTCTCTAAGTTGCTTCTCCACTTGTATGTTTTGAGACCTGACTCTAATAAGATATCTGTAGGCACCTTTTTCTTAGAAATCAAGTACAAAATAATAAGGATTCCCATATTCTATCCTATCCCACCAAGTAAGATCATAACCCATAAGATTATAATATCCTAACTACCGAGATGGCAACTCTATTCAAATAGGACTCATATCCCACCTAACTATATAAAGATTACATGTTTAAAAGAGATTACTTCTTATTTGTGAAGATCCCTCAATCTTCTTAATGTTTTTCCCATATAGTTTTTATCATTTAGATGCTGATATAATCTTGTCCATGTGATTTTCAAGTTGATCTTATCAAATCAGCAAGTGCCACATCATCCAAGATGAGAAATCACCACTAATGTGCTTTTCAAGTCATCCTATTATTTCATATGTTTTAATCTTGTTTTTCCATATCTATAAAAAATGTCTCAGATTTCTCTTTTCTTAATTTAAACATGATTCTTGTTATCTTAATCTGCTTCTAAAAGT
>JAOXYD010053228.1:0-13251 GCA_028565735.1 Pinacopodium congolense
TAAGTATCATTGCTCTATTCGTTAAATTTGTCCAAATTTAGATTAAGTGAATATTTTAGGTTGTGCTTCATTATCATACAAGTTTTTTTTGTATAAATTAAATCTGGCATATTAAGTTTGTTTCAACTTTCATTTGTGTCATTGATCATTCATTTCATTAGTGAAAGCTTTAGATCCCTTAGATTGATTGTGCTTTTAGTGAAATACATTTATAAGTGTCCTTAGTCACTTGAAAAGGGGTATTTGCATTATTAGATTACTTAAGGTTTTCAAGGCTCCTTTTTACCATAGAAAGAGTCGGAAGGCTCCTCTTTTCCTTAAAAAATTGGGTTATAAAGGCTCCTCTTTGCCTAGAAAAAGATTGTCTTGTAAAGGCTCTTATTTTCCTAGAAAAAGATTGTCTTGTAAAGGCTACTTTTTGCCTAGAAAAAGATTGTAACTATTTTTGCTTTAATTAGTTAAGAACAATATCCAACAAGTAGTTGGAGAGGAGACGTAGCGTATCTTTTGGGTAGGTTAACTTCTTTAACAAATCATGTGTCTTGCCTTCTCTCTCTCTCTTTACTTATCACTTGTTGTGCATTATCAGTTTGGCATTCACTCTTGTATATCTCATTAAATCAAATTGGTTAAGTGTTAAGTTTAAATTCTGCAAGAAAGTTTTTGACATTGATTTCACCTGCTCTTGAGTGCCTTTAGGGCTTATAAGTATCATCGTAGTATAACTAGTATCATTCCCTCGTGATAGTGATTAGTCACCTGATAATTTGAATTAAACTTTGTTTAAAGCAAACATTAGAATGAAACTGATTTGAAATGGACTAAACTCAAACTAATTAAAAATTGAAAAATTAATAATGTAGAAGTGAACTTAAGATTAACTGATGATAAGAATCTAGGAATTACTTCCATCCTTATTTTTCTTCCCCTCACCATCTTAACTGAATGATACTTGAGGCTAAGTATCCTATGGTTTTGACTACCCTCTCTCGATATCTAATCAAATAATCTCAATTGAAATAGAAATGAATAAACTTGTAATCTCTCGATCTCTCAAAACTCTTCTTAACTATTTAATTGGATTTGAAGCAATACTATGGGTAATTAAAAAATAGTTAAGATCTCTCTTCAATTGCCTATTAATTTGAAGCTTATAGGTCTATTATGGTATCAACTCTCATTGTGTATCATATCACAAATATCTAATTCAATCTCTAGATTCAGATAAGAGAATAATCACAATTAGAATCACAATATATATATTGAATTAATAAGATGAGAGTCTAACAAAACTATTCAAAAGTAATCCCTAAAACAAAATTAATAGTCAAAAATTGTTATCAAATCACAAATATTCAGATTTAACATAAAAAGATAAAGAAAGAAAAGAAGAAAAGAAAGACAATAATTGAATCTTAAAGGTCTTCTAATTCTTGCTATTGTGTTGGAAAATCTAGAACTTGAGTTGTTCTTGAATTTTGATTTTTTATCTTGTTTTCTCTTATTATAGTTGCCCCATTCTTGTTTTTATTTGTTCTTAAATACCTTCTAACCCTCCTAACACTCCTCTTTGGTTTATTCACCTATTTAGCTTTCAAAAATAGCTTTAAACTATAAAAAATGTATGTATCCTAGTTTTGCAAGTTTCTTATTGTGCATTATGATAAGGATTTGTGATTTTAGCATGTAAAAGATGATGCACCTGCTTGATCACAATAGAGAAGGCAACTTCATCCTATTTTCTCCAGCTTTCTCTATGGGGTTTCTTACTTTAAATTAACATCAAAACACATCAAATAAACCTTTAAATTATATCAAATTCTTGCCCTACATTAACAATCATCACATAAAATGCAAAAAACACTAATAAGAACATAACATAACATAAATCTAAGCCCTAAACACACAACTATCACTAAAAAAACACCTAATAACAACCTAGAAAATACACTTTAATACACACCTATTAGATCATATTACTAATGTTTTCTAAACCTTAGATTTTTTTGTATTCATAATCTTTTCATTTTAATTAATAAATATGTGTTTTATGTTGAGTAACTTCTTTTTATTGATACTATGTGTGGCTAACTTGTTTATTAGCTAAGGCTTGATTAGTAAATGATTTGATTAAGTAATATTGTCTAATTTGTAAGCTAATATTTTTTTATTTTAGTGATTTATTATTTGTTATAAGTGAGCCACTTACCAAACACTAGTTAATTGTGAGGGTGGTAATTCTAAAACAGAAATTTTAGGATTAAACTTCTTAAACTTTGAGCCTATTACCTAAGTTCATTAAATGATTAAATATTGAAATAGGAATAATAGAGGTAAGGCATAAACTTAACCATAACTCTATCTTATTTTTGTGAAGAGACCCTATATTAATTCACACAATCATTTTTAACTTAATTAAATCATTAAAATCCAAATCCCTAGCTATAAATTTAAATTGGTAATCTTTAAATTTAAGTTTTGATTTCTTTTTCATTGATTAAAGAGCTAAATAGTTTAGTTTAGTAGTTTTAGTCTTAATTAATCAATCAACTTGATTTTTCTAAGTAGTTATAATCTAAGTGACTTAATAGTTATAGGTCAATCTTTGAGGGAACAAAAATTTGGACTCCAATAGATTCATTGTATTAATTTTTTAACAGATGCACTTGATTACAGCTGATCCTAGTTAAATTGAGTTTAAAAGAGTAATAGGAAGAGCTAACACATTAACAAGGTTTTAGTGCTATTGTCATCGATCCACATTAGTAAAGCAAGAGATGTATCAATGTCAATTAGTCTAACACTCTATCCTTTGGTATCTTTTTTTTTTTTTGTTATTCCTTTAGCACCATTATTATTTGTCTTGTTTTTCTTTATTATTTTATATGCTTTATTTTCAAATTTTATTTAATTTTTGTCTATTTTATTTTTAGGAATATATTGTTAATGATTTGGTTACATTTTTTCTATTTTTTAATTTAATTTAATTTGAGTTATTAGTTCATCTTTTATTGACTACTCGTAGTCATTACAATTAAGTGGAAAGATTACCAATGGTATGAGTAAGGAATAATAGCTTATGACTAGGTAAATGGCTGGATGGACAAAGAAGATTAGTTAGAAGACACCTACACCTTTAATTGGATAGACTAACCTAATTAATCTTGGATTAGTAAGACTTGTTTTAAGTTGCATTCATCAGTTTATCATCAATAGCCACCTGAGGCTAATTTGAGATTAAAATTATATGAAATAATAAGTGAATGCATATCAATGAGGAAGGCCAACTGAAAAGAGTTCGAAGATTCTCAGTGTAACTTGGTAATATGAATAGAGCAATTAATGGAATTACTTATAGAAGAAGATCAAGTTAAATTGCATGATATGATTGAAGTAGAGCTAAAGGAGTAAGAATAGGAAATCAAAATTAATAACAAGGAGGAGCTCATAATTAAGTTCAAAAAGAATGATGTGAAAGTTGTTGAGGATTAGGATGATTAATAAGCTGCTGAAAACAATGAAATTAAGGAGGAAGAGGAAACACCTGAAAGTGTTGATGTTATGGGTGTTACAACTTTTGATCATAGGTCAAGAGTTGTATATTAAGGCTTTCTATCACATTTCTTTGTAAAAGATAAGAGCAGTGAATAAAGGAACCCAAGGATAGGTGTAAGGAACAATAAGAAAATGGCATATCATTATAAAAAGATAAGGAAAAAGAGTTAGTTAGTGCACTTAGAAGAGAAGTAAAATTCTCTGAAAATATGGTCCAACTAAAAGATCCTAAAGAAGCACTTATTAGGAGGTAGCCTAACATAAAAATTATTTTTCTTTAGTTTTATAGTTTGTTCCCCTTCATTTAGTGTTGCTATAGTAGTTTTTTTAGTTTTAATGCTTATGACATGACATTGTTTTAGTAATTTAACTGTGTAGTCATATTATTTTGGATGGTCCATGAGTTAGTGGGAATTAGTGGAAATTTACACATGGAATCTTACATAAAAAGTTAGACAGAACATCAAAAGTAACCTAAAAAAACGTCGTTATAGTCTTCCCAAATTGTTGTTATAGCATGAAATAAGGTCATTAATGTAGGTCTTCAACAATTTTGTTATAGTCCCTATTAGTAGCCATTAAACTTTGTGTGTCATGCAAATAAAAAGTCGTTTTAATTGGTGTCCTAATTCTTTTATATGTATCTTTTTCTCCCTCACCTACTATCATTATCCTTTAGCTTAAACGCACGTGATCACTCTCTTCCCCTCTATTTCATATGAAACCATCTTCTCTTATGATGTTTATATTCTTCTTACCCCATCAACTATCCTCTCCCAAAAAACAACCTAAATCCCTAGTATTTTGACCATCTTTAGTGCCAAATCATTGACTGGTACTACCACCTTCCCTTTTCTGACTTATTTGAAAAGGGTTCTCCACTATTTTGGCATAGCTCTTATACCATTGTGATACTCATGTTTAAAGCTCCATTTTAGTACCACTTTAAAGCCTTATTATTGTTACTAGTAATAAGGAAGTATTCTAGTGTTGAAAAGAATATTCTGGAGAATGTGAGGGAATATTCTTGCTAATTTAGAGCACATTCTAGCCTTCTTCTAGCATATTTGTCACATAGTTTTTAGAAAATTTTTTTTGAGATCCTTCCCACCTTTATTTCAAGGAAACAACCCATCTTTATTGAATCCTAGTTCATTATTAGGGAGTATTCAAAGTGGTATAATTCCCACAATGGGAATGATATCATACCAGAGTGATCTATGGCTACCGTTGTGACATTAAAACTCGATGTAACTAGTACCTTTAAAGCATTGGGATGGGAGGCAATACTAAGCTTGACTGCCCATATTACACTAAACAAGTTCATGAGTTCTAAGTGAATATCAAATAGCAAGAGGAGTTAGAAGTGATTAGGATAGTTCCTTTATTAGAGGTAATCCTATCGACATTGCTCGAGATAAGGGTAATATTTATGAGTAGTAAAGGGACACTATACATGGGAATTCAGTGATTTCCAACCCAAAATTCTCTATCATCACTACTCATAATGCCATAGGGTTAGGCAAGATAGTCAATTTTAGAGCTTTCCTTACTTCTCAGCTAGGTGCAAGAGAGATTGTATCATAGTTGTTATAAGCACAAACATTTTTCCTAAAACTAGTAGGTTCAATGAAGTGAGCTTCCAAGACATTTACATCTTATATAGGATTCTTCATAGGCTGGGCATCCTCACTAATATATCATTGACTCGATTCATGATCCCTTATATGTGCATTGTGGTCTTGATTTAGTGTCTAAACAAGAGTTATATTTCTAATGATTGCTTATAAGAATATTTAAGGACTTAAGAGTAAAACATGAGGGAGAGATCACCATTCAACAACCTGGTGCATTAGTTATTTCATATGCCACATTAAGCTGCAGAAATATGTTAAGGTTTGAGGTTGATGGTGAAACTTCCATGTGTACCTGGATAGGATGGTTGATATGCAGCATTAGATAGACTGCATGAAAATTTAAATGGATCAATTATGGATCACATGAGGTCCAGAGACTCTAGACCTAGTATTTGGGAGATTTATGATTATAATTTTTATATTTGGCTCATTTACGTTATTTTTTTTCACTTATGTTATTTTTATATTTCTTTCTCCTCATGTACACTTAATGATATTAATGATATTGACAGTTTACTATTTTGTGCATCTCTTTTATGCATCATGTTTATTCTATTTCTATTTAATTAGTTGCAATAATATCCCATGCATTCAAATGGAAAATTATATGTCACATTTCAATATGGGAATATTCTTATTACCATCGATCCCTTTTTGTGTTGTTTAGATTTTTGAATATTGTCTCCAATATTTATTTTACATGTGGGAGGGAGGGGGAAATAGGTTTCAATTTTCTTACACTTGATATTATTACGAATCTACGAGTTATATTTCTTTTCTTTCAAAATGGTCAATTAAATGTTAAATAATATGCTTTAATTTGGTTAATATGATTAGTATAGTTAGAATTGAGTAATTTATGATTGACCGTGAATTTGTTTAACTTTAGGAGAAATTACGTACATGGCTGATTATTTATATATGGTTATTGTATTTTGATGGAATTTCAATTGAATTTTATGTGAATTTAAATAAGGGATTCAATTTAATTAGTTGTAGGTAAAAGGCATAATTTTTAATTCTTTTGAGAAAAAAGGTGAAAATTGTAAATAAAGATAAGATAGAGTGTAATTCCCTTTCCATGACAAGATAAAGCATAGAATGCACTTACAATGACAAGATGGAGCGTAAAACACACTTGTTAAAATAAAAAAAAGTAAAAAAAAGAAGTAAAGGTTTAATGAAGTGTAAAATAGACATACCTTTGGATTATCATGGGATGATTTTCATGATTTTCATATGAGTTTCTTTGAAGTTTGATAGGATGAATAAAGGGTTAACTTGACTACATATTTTGACCAAGATTATTAAAATTCATTCTCAAAATTGAATTAGGATATACTAGCTATATTATTTGCCTTAATTGGATTAGAGTATCATGTTTGGCATTTGAAAAATTGGTAGAAAATTTTGATTCGGTGTCCAAATAAATTTTTTAATGAAAAGCAATAAATTAATTGGTGGAGAATCAATAAGGTTGCAATTTTATAAGATTGTAAAGCATAATTTGTTTATGTTTCACCGTGATTTTGATGTTAAATTGTCTAATTTATGTTTGTTAATATTTAATTTGTAGCCTCTTTCCTAAGAAGAGTACTTTTGTGAAAAAAGTATCAAATGCCATTGATTTTCTAAAAGAACAACATTTATCTTTAACAACGTCATTGTTGTCCCATTTAAACCATCGTTATTGTCAACTTAAGAGAATAATGCAACCCATTAACGGTGCTATTATAATCCAATCAAACCACAATTGAAGTCTACTATAAAGATAGAAGAATAACATAGGAGATAATGATTTATTTTATCTTCAACCTTAAGGGCCATTGATGTCTCTAAAGGCATGTGTCAATAGAGGATACAATGACCAATTGGACAATTCACTTCCCATTTAACCTATAACACAATTAAGATGTATATAAGCATATTTTTTAGTCTTTGGTAAATGTTTGTCATTATTTTTTAATCATTTTTTGTCAATATTTAGTCATCTTTAGACAAGTTTTAGGTTTCACCTTTTATTCTCTTTCAATTGACTATAATAAGCATTCAAACTTACTTTTAAGAATTCCAAAAATAGGATCTAGTTAGAGCATATTTCTGGTGTTTCCTAAACTATTGGTTCATTTAGAATAATACACTTTCATTTTAGTTTATAAATATGTCATTAGTATTGAATACTTTGTGATTATTGATTAATATGTGTGGCTAACTTGTTTATTAGCTAAGATAAGGTAGGTGATGATTTGATAAAGTAATATTGTCTATTTCTGCTAATCTTTTTTAATTTGAGTGCTTAACTATATATTATAAACTGGCCACTTAGAATAGACAGATAGATAAATAGGGATTAGAGTAATATATCCTAATTATTAGAAAAGTCAATAAAAAACACAAATTTAAATAAGTGAATGTCCACACATTGGTTAATGGTGAGGATGTTAATTTTTAAATAAGGAATTTAGGATCAAACTTCAAGCCTATTACTTAAGTTTTGTAAATGACCAAACAATGAAATAGGATCAATAGAGATAAGACATAACTTAACGACAAATGTGTCTTGTTTTCATGGGGAGATCCTAAATTAATCCGCAAATCATTTCTATCTCAATTGAATCATTGCAATTTGACCCTTTAGCTATACATTTGAATTGGTAATCTTTAAATTGAATTTTTATTACTTTTACATTGATTAAAGAGTCAGTTAATTTAGTTTAGTGGTTTTAGTCTTAATTAATCAATCAACTTGAATTTTCTAAATATTTTAATCCAAATGGCTTAGTAGTTATAGGTAGGTTCTCGAGGGAAAGACAATATATACTCTAATAGATCCACTATATTATTTGTTAATAAGTGCTTTAGCCATGAATTTATTATGATTATTTTGAGTTTAAGGGATAATTCATGTTATTTATGCACATATTTAGTTAACCCTTTGGGTAAGATTTTGTTTACATGTTTTTGATAGTTGATTATAATTTTAAAGGATTTTAGTGAGCAAGTGGATGCAGTTTTGAAGTTAAAAGAGATGTGGAAGCAACTTAGGAAGCAAGAGTATCAAGTTAGGAAGCTCCAAATCAAATTTCATGACCAATAGATGAACAATGGAAGTTGCATCACGAGAAGACGGAGAGAAGAAAAGAGTTGGAATAGGCCATGTTTAGGACCATAATTGTGGCGTTGCCCATGGTTTTAGCCCTAAAGATACCATGGGCAAAACCACAGTTGTGGTCTATGTTCATGGCTCTACCATATTGCCATGTATTTTGAACCTAATCTAAGTTATTTTCAAGCAATTCTTGCCTCATAAAGCCTCCAAGCAGCCATCAAAGGGGGAAGAACAAGTATTAAGCCACTTTAACACATTTTTGAATAACATCTAAGGGAAAAGAAGATCAAGACAAAAAGAGTTCAATATCAAGATTGGACCTGACAATAAGAATCATCAAGAAGTCAAGGGATTAAAAAACTTAACCATGAGCCTCTCTATCCTCTTTCTTTTTATGATCTTTCTTATTGTTCTTTGAATGTTTTGAAACTCAATTTCTTATATGATTTCGATTGTCATGAACCCTAAGATGTAGTATTACATTGGTTATTTGGTTTAATATAAATATCCATATTTTCTTTGAATTAACTATAGAATAAATTAAGATTGGTTTTTTAATGTTTTGTGATAGTGAAAATTCAATTCCAAGTACATGATATCATATGTTCAAAGGGACTAAATCAAATATATGAATAGATCATCCATAGGTGATGCATGTTGGATGAAGTCCTTGACTATAAGCTTAGATAAGGTGTCTAGATTAGTTGTGAGCTTAATCAAAACAATAACTTCTATAAAACTTAGTAATGCATTCAATTAACTAATTGAGATAGTGTAACCAACCTCTTGATTATTAAGTTGAATAAGAATTGCATGACTTTAGGGGACCTACAGTTTAAGATAATCTAGAGAGTCTCTTAAGTCAAAGTTAAATGATGAATACAACATATCTTAGGGGGATTAACAATTGAGACCTTAACTTCAATATTTCTTATTACTTTGTGAGAGATTTTCTTTTGTTTATTTGGCTTACTTTTATTAAATTCATCATTTAACAATCTTTTGATTAGGTTAAATAATACGTATAGGAATTTGCTAATAGTTGTAGGCATCATAAATTGATAATCTAGATTCACAATAGCTTTACTACATAGTGATAGGTGCACTTACCTCATTGTGTGTTTTGGTATTGTTTATTGGTGATTCTCTAGTTTATTTTTATTTGAAATTTAGGTAAGCTTTATAATCCTCAAGTTTTTGGTTTCATTACTAGGAATTGTGTCAATTATTAGTACTTTATCATCATTGTTAGACTATCTTTTTTTTCTTTTTCTTTTTTAAAGTTTCTTAAAGTTTTTTTTTGGGAAAATTAAAGAAAATTTTTTTGATTTTGTTGGTTTAAATTTTTTTCAATAATTAAAAATTTTCACTTTTTTAAAAAAATTCTTCTCTTCTCGATCTTTGAATTTTTATTTCACGTTGTAGGTTAAGTTCTTCTTTGTATGACTGGAAGTCATTCTACAAAACTATTGAAGCTAGATCCTGCAATGGAAAGAACATTTAGAAGAGGTTCAAATGAGAAGAGATCTGAGAATAGTATAAAATTTGAGCTCTATGACTATTAGACATCATAGATAGAGAGCCAGGACTAAGAGCACAAATTATTATAGGGGATTTATTAAGACCCTCAATATAAGGCATAGAATCAAGTGTGTATAGGTGGAGGATACAGACTGCTAGTTTCAAAATAAAGCCCCAGATCATCCAAATGTTACAGAACAATGTCCAATTCAATAGACTATTAAAAGAAAGATCCTAATACCAACACATGCAATTTTTTTGAAGATCTATGATACATTCAAAGTTAATGGCATTTCTTAAGAAGCTGTGAGGCTAAGACTCTTTCCATTAGTCTTGTGGAGTAGAGCCAAGTCTATGTTTAAGTCTAACCTATCTGGCTCAACCATCTCTTAGAACTAATAAGTATAGGAGTTCCTCATTAGGTTTTTCCCTCCCTTTTGTTTAGCTAAATTACATAACAAGATTATTTCTTTTCAATACTAAGGGTAGGAAAACCTTTATAAAGCTTAGGAAAGATGGAAGGACATGTTGAGGAAATGCCCACATCATGGTTTCAACCTCAATATATTAATGCAAATCTTCCATAGAGGTCAAACTTTGCAATGAAGTATTTGATTAATACTTTATCTAGAGGCACAACAAGCTTCAAGATCCTTGAGTAACTCCAAGAGCGAACAAAAAGCATTTCCATGAACATTTAATAGTGGTTTAATGTAAGGCACGGATTCAATTCTATGGGCGTGCAAGATATGGATGTCATTGCCTCTTTGGAAGCTAAACTAGATGTTCTAAGTAAAAGAATTGGAAGAATGACAGTGGAGTCAATATCTGTTTAAGTGATGCTTTATGATATGTGGGGGTGATGCCACCTTAATTATACATCTTTTAGGCAAGATTTATAACAATTGAGTAATTTTTAAGTAACATGATACTTAAGTTATCGTGGATGATTGTTCATGTTGTGTAGAAATTTAGTGAAAATTTTGAGGTACCTTTGGAACTAAAAGATGTGTGGGGTTAATTTAATGACTTGGAGCATCATGTGACAAACTTCCACACCAATTTTCAAGGTCATATATCAAGCCATAAAGAATACATCAAGAGAACAATAAGAGAAGTTCAAACAAGCACTAGTTTTGGTATTGGTTATTTTAGTCATGCATTAGATGCAATTATATAGCTATGATAGTTATTAATTTTTATGGGGTGTAATAGAATCATCTAAGGAACTTACATATAAAATTGCATGAACATTTGAGGTTTGTAGAAGAAGTTATAGCAAAAAGACCGAGTAGAGCTAAAAGCTAGAAAAGTTGATGTGGTGGGATGATGTGGAATGACGTGTTCAAGTCAGGTTTTATGATATTTTTAGACTAAGAAGATGTAAGAAACCCTAGCAGCCATAATTTGAAGTCCAAGGAACATCCAAGACAAAAATATAAGAGTTTTGGGATGAGAAAAACATCAAGAAACTCAAGATAAAAAAAGGAGAAATCAAGATTCAAGAAAAGTTGTCTAGATTTTCCAGCAAGAGGGTGTTCACCATTATTATTAGTTTATCTTTCTTTGTCTTCCCTTTTGATGATTAATCTTAATAGAGATTGTTTGAATAGATAATGGATTGCAAAATCTAGTTTAAGGATTGTTCTTGACTTGTTTATCCAACTTTTACCTTATTGATTTAATGCATATTTATTTATTTTAATTATTGAGCCTATAATCATTTCGAATTGAGATTGTTTTAACTTATTTGAGTAGGTTTCACAATGAGAGTTGGTGAGCTAACAAACCTTTAATTATCATATCAATATCTTGTTGAACAGAGATCTTAATTACTTGTTAATTTTCCTTAGGATTTCTTCGAATCTTATTGCATTGTTAGAAGTAATGTTGCGAAAAACCATTGGATATATAGGATTAAACATAGTTAAATCAATAAGGCAAAAGGAAGATAAAAAGGATTGAATAACCCCTAAGTCTCCATTATTTAGTATCTTGTTTGTTTTGCATTCTTTTGCAGTATAATTCATTGAATTTGTTAGTTTAGCTTAAATTTTCAGTTTTTATAATTTGGGTTTACCTTAAACAAAGAGAAATAGAGATTATAAGGTGACTATATTCAACCTTCGTGGAATCGATATCTATTATACTATAAGTTAGGACCTGTATACTTGCAATGTAACGAAAACTAGTAAACAAGTTTTTGGTGTTGTTACTGAGGATTATGATTTAACATCTTATTCAATTTGGATTCTTTTGATTTAAGGGTTTTTTACGCTTTCTTCTATGATTCTAAGTCCACGAATACAAGAGTAACTAGGAGCTCAAGCAAGTTGGAGGATGCTAAAATTTCAAATATCACTAAGCATGAAAAAAAACTTCAAAAAGTGATGTACGAAGAAGCTATTAAAAGAAAAATGGCAAAAGCTAGGAATCAATGTGAGCATTAAAGAGCTCTCATAGACTTCATGAGGCTTGGCTTCAATATTAATCAGCAAGATATTACAAGAACCTCAATATAGGCTAATAATTTCGAGATTAAGTCGGCGTTGTTGAACATGTTACAAAAAAATGTTCAATTTTGGCCAAAGAAGATCCAAATGCCCATTTAGCTAACTACTTAGAAATCTGTGATACATTCAGATATAATGACTTATTAGAAGACGTTGCGAAGATAAGGCTATTTTCATTTATTTTAAAGGATCGAGCCAAGGCTTGGTTAAATTCTCTAAATCCAGAAAACATGGCGGAGCTATCATCAACCCACTAAACAATAAATTTTAGCTAGCTAACCTACTATGTAACAGGGTAAGCTAGGGTCAATCTCACAGAGAACCAGTAGTGTTCTGATGCTATTCCTAACACTATGCTGATTACGGTTGACCACATACAAAATTAGATCAAATTAATCTATCTTCTAATGCACAATTTAACAATTAATTCGAGACCAACTTTCAGCAAACGTACCAGTTGAATCAAGTAATAAAGTGGAGTATATTTAAGACTCCGAGTATTGATCCCATGAGGAAATTTATAGGATGTAAGTACTAGGTAAATTGGATTACAATTATCTAAAGGATACTAAGCTTTATGATTTAAGAAATAAATAACTAAAATCTAATCTAAAAAATCCTAGAAAAGTTCCAATCAATTGTAAAAGAAATACAGATTTCTTTTTTTAATTTATTCAGTTAAGTTTTAGTAGTTGATGATTTAAATGATGGATCAGTGATGTTTAATCTAGGGTTTTCTCTAAATCAAGGCAGTGCTATGGTTAAGACACTAACTTATCTCTATTGGTCCTATCCTAAGGGTTTGGTTATGTCTCTGACTTAGGTAATAGGTTTAAAGATTAGGAAGTCTAGTCCTAAATTATCCTAATCTAAGACTAGCACCCTCATGATTAACCAATCTTTGGTTAGTTCATTG
>JAOXYD010053238.1:0-26943 GCA_028565735.1 Pinacopodium congolense
CAATTTGCTTCCCACTTGCAATTAACATACAAATGGAGGTCTGGAAGCTAGAAACAACAAGAAGAAACAGAGGGAAAGATGTTTTTTCAGATAAATCTTCATATTCTCCCAAAGTTTGGGGCTATTAACTAGTGCTCTTCATCTTTTATTTTATTTTATTTTCACATTTAAGTTGTTTGTGGATTATAAAGGCTCAATCATGTGTATTAGATCTGCAAGTGTGTTTGTAGCTCAGTTTAGTCCATTTTAAACTCATATTTTGTATTGAAATCAACTATTGAGCTTATATATTCAAGAAAATGAGTTATATTCATAATATCTTTTCATTATTGATTCAAATGGGTGGCTAAACGTGCTTGTGGTTAAGGAATGGTTCTATCATGATCTGAATACATGCTTAGGTGTGATTAGGGGCTACGTTTTACTTATTTGAATGCTTAAAGCTTGTCTTGAATGGAATGTTTTAGATTACGAAGGTAAATGGAGAAAGAAGAGGACCAATCTCTTAATCCATTGGAAAATCAATTAGTAACTTGATTTTAATCAATACATGACCAATGATTGGTTAATCTAGAGGGTATTAATATGAGAATACGAATTTTTAGATTAAGCTTCTTACACTTTAAGCCTTGTTTTAGCTGATTTAAGAGTGGACCAAACCTTAATTTCAAAAGTAAGATAAAAGACATTGATTTGATCACATCCTTGTCATGATTTAGTGAAGTTGCCCTAGGAAAAGTAACTTGTTCCTTAATTAATACATTTATATCATTGAAAACTATTTCCTTTGACATTTAATCCATTAAGCAACCTTAAATTTCAAAGTTAATCTTATTTCCAAAGTCGAAAGCCCTTTACTATAGTTTGGTAAATTTAATTTAATTAATCATTCAAATTTGTTTCTTTAGAGAATTGTGATCCATTTTCCTATTCTTGGTTATAAGTGTTCTCTGTCAGATGACAATTCAAGTCTAAAAAACTCCCTTTTTTATGTGTGATTGGTACACTTGCCGGTTTGTCAATTTTGACTTTGTTTATAGGAAAAGAGCTTCAATTGTTAAATTTGGTAATTAATTTGATTAAATTGATCTTAATAGAAACCAATGTAACAACCTTGAGAAACAAGAAATTACCTTCCAGACCTAAGGAATGCATCAAGACGATGGATGGTCTTAGGGTAGCAAAATGAGAAATCAAAGAATGATTTGCATGCTATAGAATCTAAGAGTGTGAATGTTTTTTCTTCTAACGATTATTTGATTAAGTATGATAGATTGGTTAATGTGAATTAATATTTGAAGAATAATGTGGTGCCTGTAGATTTGAATGTGACAAATTTCAAAATGAGATGCATGACACCCTAGAGTCCCAGAATGCATACATGTTAGAAATTGATAGATTAAAACATGAAATAAATGCCATGTTAGATTCTAAGAGTATGGAAGTTGGCATGCATGACAACAAGCATAAGTTGATGCATGTGAATCTTTGAAAAAGAAAGTCGATGCCCTCAAATAATTATTGTTTAAATTCACAGAAGGTAAAGAAAAGTTAGATCACATGTTAGGAGTCCACAAGACTTCAAATGATAAGTAAGGTTTAGGATTTATTGATGAAAACTATTTTTATGAATGGAAAAATATTAAATGAAGGAATTGTAGAAAAGCCCTCATTAGACAATGATGCATCCACATTTAAAACACATACTATGCCATTTTTTAAGAATTTTTAATCTTCATCTAAATCACTTGTTGGGAAGAATAATCATTTTGCGTTAATATATACATATAAAAAAAGTTAGAAAGGAAGCGCATGTAAGAAAAAATAGGCATAATTTCTTTAGGAATATATGACCCCACGATGTTTCATTTTTATCTCAAAAATTGAAAAGAAGTAATAAACCTTCTCATGTGCATAATGCTAGGGGTTAAATTTATAGTGTTTTTTCGTTGCTATTCGATGTAAATTTACCCTTATTTATGTTCTTAAACGTTTAATTTATGTTGAGAAATGTATAAAATATAGGTTGATGTGAATAATTGTAGAAATATGTAAAAGGATAAAAGAAGGAAACAAATATGGATGGTCAATGACAATCTAGCAACCCCACGTTGAAGGATGAACAGACTATAGGTGAAGAAGTAAAAAATGGGCTATTAATGATGGTCCATCGTTCATTAATGATGCCATTTTGGGAAGATGAGCCCTCTATTGATGAACGATTGCTACAATTTTCCAGTTGATCTTCCATATTTGCAATTAGCTGTCTCAATTGGCTGTCTCCACACTTGCTGCTGCTGCTCTCCTATAAATTCACGGACGTCTCCAAGCCCCAGAGGCAGATAGCATAGGACAAAAACTTGTTTTTCTTTTGAAATTTTCTAATTCAACTTAGTTTAGGATGATTTTTCTTTTGTTTTTTATTTTAATAAATTTTAATTTAAGTTTTTAGGTTATAAGTAGATTCTAGAAGCTACATAAACCTGATTTTGAGTTGAATCATCACCTGGGGATGTGATTTGGTGATTTCTATCTCTTAATTTCGTTTTTACGTACTTATTATGTTAATTAATCAAAGTTATGGGTGTTTTGTGTTTAATCTTGTTATCTTTGATTAAATTATGTGCTTAAATCTTAATGTTTTGGATCTAGAAACTGTAATCACATGATTCCAAACTTTAAATTTATGTATTTTTTATTTGTTAACTAATCAAGGGTTTTGTTGTTTAAGTTTATTATCTTCTGATCTTCATTAATTCATGTGCTTGATGTTTAATTTCTTGTTTAGCTATGTTGTGAAATGTGATTTTTGATGGTTAACTGTGTTAATTAATTATTAATTCATAACTAGTGAGTTAATCTTTTTTTATTCAGTACTTAATGCTTGTCCTAAACTGATGACTTAGGATATTTCCATAAAATAATCTAAGATTCTACAATCTCTACCTAGGTTATTAGAAAAATCAATAAAGAACGTGGTTTAAATCAATGAAATAACTAAAGACTCAATTAATCATGAGGGTGCTAATGTTGACTTGGGGAAATTTTGGATTAGACTTAATAAGCCTTAAGCATATTACCTAAGTTTGAGGCATAACCAAACCTCAGGATATGACCAGTTGACATAAGTCAGTGTCTTAACCATAGCGTTGTCTTAATTTAGAGAAGATACCTTAGATTAAGCACTAGTGATCCATCAATTAAATCATCAACCACCAAAGCTTAACTGAATAATTTAGGAAAAGTAACATGTAGCTCTTTTACAATTGATTGGAAATTTTCTAGGCTTTCTAGGTTTTAGTTTTCTTGTAGTATTTATTTTATAAATCTTAAAGTTAAGTGTTCTCTAGATAGTTGTAATCCGATTGACTTAGTACTTACAATCACATACACATTTCCTCTTGGGATTGATACTAGGAGTTTTAAAAAAACTCCAGTATATTACTTATTGTAACCGGTGCACTTGCAGAACAGTTGGCGTTAAATTAATTGTGAATTTTTGCATTAAAAGAAAGACTAATTTAAGCTAATTTTATTTAAGGTCGACTGCAATCAAGTTTCTGACGCCGTTACTGGGGAAGTGTAATTGTAATATCAGGAACATATTGGTGTCAATTACTCTAGAGATTTGTTTTCTTATTTTGTTTTATGTGTTTTTATTTGATGTTTAAATTAGTAGTTTCTTTACTTATTTTGTTTTGTTGTCATCTTTATTTATATATAGAGTGGTCTTTTGTGACTTCTTTTATTCATTAAGAAGAAGTGGAGGCAACAGGACCATTGGTATGATTACCAATGGTATGAGCCTGAAGTTAAAGCTGAATGGGGTGATAATTGGACAAATTATTTTGAATCAATTGATAATACCTATACCCTTGAGACGAATGATTACCCTGATTACTCTTGGCTTAATCTATCTTGTTTTGAGTAAACTTCACCTATTTTTTAGCAACAACCTTCTGAGTGCTTAGATGAGGAATACCCCTTTAGTTGGATGGATCACCCTAATTATTCTTGACTTAATAAGGCTGCATTTGAAAACTCTTTAATTAGTTAATCTCATCCTGAGCATGATCTAAGAACCTTGGGGGAAATTTAGCATCAGTTAAGGGACTTGATCATGTAAAGTCAAATGAGTTAACAAATAGTGGTGAGCCTATACTAGTTCTAGGTGATATTAAGTTAGAAGCTGTTGAATCTAAAAGTGATAAACAGGTTATTTAGTACATAACTGATAACGTATTTCGTGAGGAGCCTGTAATTGAATTAGGTAAAAATGTTGTGAAAATTAAGGGTATGGAGGAGTCCAAGGTAGCATTTAAGAATATATATTTCATAGGTGTTACAGCTTTTAATTCGAGAGCAGAGGTTGTATATTTAGAATTTGACCAAGATGCTTTGTTCAAGATATCAATTATGCCCTTAGAACCCTTCTGAATGGTATAGGAAACCTTTTAAAATTAGTTTGTCATTATTCAAAGGATGAGGATGAGAAGTTAAGTGTTAGACCTAAGTTGAGATTGAAAATTCTCTAACCTTAAGGTCCAGCTAAAAGACCTTAAAGAAACACTAGTTGGGAGGCAATCCCATTGTAGAAGTAGGATTTCCTATGTTTTGAATAAAATTAGTATGCTTTTTGCATGCTATTGATGTGTTTCTTTTGGTGTATTTTGGTGTGTTTCTTTTGTGCGTTTTATTCTATTTCTTGCACTTTAATCTTTCGTCTTTTATTTTTCAAATGGTTGCAATTCACATCAACAGAGAGCTTTCACGATCACATCTTTATCTAGACGTATTCGTTTCCTTTCTTTTGTATTTTATGCTTTATTTGGGATTTATAAACATTGGGAACAATGTTCAATTTACGTGCGGATGATGGATATATGTCTTGAGCACACTTGAGTATTTATTGTCTGATAACATATTGATTTATTGATTTTCTTTTAATAGTCTATAATTTGTGAAAAAATCGAATTTAATGCTTATTATTGTCCATGTTTTCTTTTGAATTTAACTATATTGACAATTTGAAATTTTATATGATTAATTTTGACTATTAATAACTAAGTGTTTTTAATTCATTTCATAATTTAGATAATGGATACCTGATCATTAGAATGATATTTCACATATAAAATGCAATTTAGTGAGTAATTTTGTGACTTCTTTTAAAACACTTTTATCATTAGAATAAATAAATAATTAATTACCTTAGTTAATTAAATAAGTGATCAGAATTCACCCCACTGATTTCTAATCTTATATATATGTATATAAAAAATGATGAAAAATAAAAATGAGAGGAAATGAGAGGAAAAAATTAATTAATTAAAAAAAGAGAGCAAGCAATATATATATTTGTATAAGGTTGAAGTTATGAGTGGTGTTAATTGCTAGTTGATTCGATGTAACTCAATTAGGTAACTGAGGATTGTTCACGACAAAATATTCACCTTCACGTCAAAAGATTAAGTTACTTCTCAACCAAGTTACTTACATATTTAATTAATTAGTTAATTAAAAAACTTATTAAATAAATAATGTGAAAGTGTTTAAAAATTTGATACAGTAAACTCATTATATTTTCCTTTTACATATGGAATTGATTTTTATGATTTAGATTGAATATTGAAAAAGAATGAAATGATTTAAATGCATTTACAATTTGATATGAATAATTGATTATATAACATTTCGACAAGTCCTTATTTTTGAAAGATTCAGAAGACATTTTCAATAATTATGTTGTTGATGTTTAATTAATTTTCCTATAATTATATACTAATTTGAGAAAGTTAAACGATTGGTTTGCTTAAGGACAAGCAAAAACTTAAGTGTGGGGGAGTCTATCAACCTTCCAAGCTCTCATGAATGATGTTTTGCAGTAGAATTTATGGAATTTTGTTTTGGTTTTCTTCGATGACATATTGATTTATAGCAAATCACAAGCGAAGCACATGCAACATCTTCAATTGTTTTATCCTTGCTCAAGCAACACTATCTACATATAAAGCTTGTAATACTTATTTGGGCTATTTAATTTCTTTTAAAATATTGAAATTTGATCCTCAACAAATTTTAATTATGATCCAATGATCATAACCCAACATTGTAAGGGAATTATGGGTTTCATAGGTATTGAAAAATGTTTATGAAGAATTATGAGGCTACAGTTATTCCTTTTAATAGCCAGGTTAGAGAAGAATTCTTTTACTTAGACATCAGAATCCACTACAACTTTTAAAGTCTTAAAGCTAGCTGTTAGACCCCTAAGTCCACGCAGCGGGATCGTGCGAGTATTGACGAGCCTTGACCAATGCTTGGCACGCAAGTCGGCACGAGGAAAGGGTGTTGACGACAGAATAAGGCAAAGTCCCGAGATACTTGCGAGTAGGCGAGGAATGCGGGAAGTGTCAGCGACAATCTCGGGGTAGGCAAGATTCGACACGTCATGAGCCTTCGAGGGAAGGTTAGCCGGATCACACGCATAAAGAGGGCATGCGAATATGCTAAGGCAAACGTGGGTAAGTGGGATCATACTTGGTGCGAATTTTGGTAGAGTCTCGGGCCTTGAGGGATTGACTTGTCCACACACTTGGATGAATGGATCACGTCTAACGGATTTGGCATAGGTAAGCATTGGATTTGGCCAATGTGCTATGTGGGCGTCGGCAAGATCACAACATCATCTACGGATAGAGATCGTGGGGAGATCTTGGATGATGTGGCGACAGATAGAGTTGCAGTAGGACTGTGCATCTGAAGATAGAGATCTTCGAGGATAAGGATTCAGAGTCCTAGTCAAATGTAAACTCTTAATTCTGTTGTAATTCTATCTTATCAGTTAGAGTCCTATTCAGATGGGGGTGTCATCTGATTGGCCACGTGATGTAATCCTGATAGTGGTAGAACGTGATCTTAGCACGATCTTAGGAAGTGGAGTTCAGTTAGGATTCGGATTTAGAATTTGACTGTAACTTGGCTTCCAAGCCAGGAGGCCTATAAATAGCTCATTCGAGCTTAGCTCTGCTCATTAGGTAATCACACTTGATTGGAGAGAGCTTCCTTGTATTCTTTTGAGGTGAAGTAATATAAAGGTTGGTATTGTTACCGTATCTCTCGTGTTCTATTGTTGCCTTGCTTTCTTGTTGCTTTTATAAGCTTTGTTCTTCGAGTGTGCCAGTGAAACACTGTAAGGGTTGTTGAGAGGCTGAAGTCTTGCTTAATCGGATCTAAGTGAGACTGCCGTACAAGGGCGTTGGTTCTAATCTTCGGTGAAAGATTAAGTTCCTAGGAGGTCCCTGTATCAATAAGATAACAGCATGCTACAACTGTAATTGTGGAGATATGAAGTTAAAATTGTTGATTGCTCCTATAATGACAGGCTGCATTGATGGACAACAGCGGGCTAGAGGGTGTCGTTGATGGTCGAATTCTATTACTATTAATGACACCTTGATCATCTTTCAATGTGACCCTTTTATGGTGCCGTTGATATACTATATTAAGGCGAATTCATCTCCTTTTTGCTATAATCTTCATCTTCAAGCTTCATCTTGCAAATTAAATATAATAAGACATAAATTTGACATTTAAGCATTGAATTATAGGTCATAATTCAAAAAATTAATCGTTAAAACTCTATCAATTTGACCTATAACAATATGCCATTACCCTACAAAGTGGTAAAACGAGAGAAGATCCCATGAAGAAGAAGGCGGTGCGAGAAGACAAAGAATAAGCTATGACAAAAAAGGAGAACAATCGTCCCAAGTTTTGTAGTTCACATTCTATAATTACTAACCAAGTGTTTTGTCCTTTTCTAAGCAAGTTGGCTAAAAAAAAGCAACAGAAGAAAGGAAAGGAGTTGTTATAAGTGTTTCGCAAGGTAGAAGTGAATATACCTCTAATTGAGGCAATCAAATAGGTGTTATGATATGCGAATTTTTGAAGTAACTATAGATAGACAAGAAAAAACTAAAAGGTGATGAAAATGCTAGTGTGGGAGAGAACATCTCAACAATTTTATATTGGGAGCCACCAACAAAAAACAATGATCCAGGTATGTTCAACATTCCTTGCAAGATTAGTGATATGAGGTACAAGTGATGCATGCTAGATTTAAGAGCTTTGATTAATGTCAAGCAACTTTTTATATTTAAAGCTCTTAATATAGGTCCTTTACAAGATACTTGTGATATCATACTAACACTTACCCCAATAAGGTTATTAGGGATGTTTTGGTGTAGGTGAATGAGTTTGTTTTTTCTTATAGATTTCTATGTGTTAGACATACAGGTTTAGGAGTCTTCCAAACCACCAGTGATTCTATTAGCAATGTCATTGTTGAAGACGTATGGGATTTAGATCGATGTTCATAGCAGTGTGTTGACCATATAATTCGATATAGAGGACATCAAATTTAACATTTTTTATTATCTATGATACCCTACAGATTGTGAGTTGGTTGCTAGGATGGATATCATTGATTCTTTGGCTAAAAGGGTGTATTTTATTTCTCCTAACCATCCTCTGGGGGTAAATTTTACAATATCAATTAAGAAGTAATTAAGAAGTAAACTTATGATCACCTGAGGGACAAGCTTGAGTTAGGAGAGGAGTTGAAGGAATCCATTACTACCTTGGAGACACTTCCTTAGTAACTTGGTTAGTATGCAACTCATTCCTTAGATCTTCCTATTTGTAATAATTGATTATTACCCTTTATTATGTAGGCTTAAAAAGTAAAGTTGAAGCCGCTACCTGATTACCTCAAGTATGCGTATATAGGAGCCAACAACAGCACTCTACTAATGATCATAACAAGCAATTTCACTTCAGTATAAGAATAGAAGCATATTAGAGTGATGAGTGAGTATAAGACAACATTGGGTTAGATAGTGGTTGAAATGAAGGGCATTAGTCCCCTTGTATTCATGCATAGGATCTGTTTAGAGGAGGATGTTAAACTAGTGAGATAAGTGTAAATGAGACTTAACCCGTTAAATGTGGGTTAAATGTGGTGATGAAGCTGTTAGATGTGGGTATCATCTACCTAATCTAAGATAATAATTGGGTTAGCCCTCTCCAGATCATCCCCAAGAAGTCTGGCATCACGGTGATAGAAAATGAGAGTAGAGAGATGGTGCCCACTCGTCTATAGAATGAATGGAGAGTTTGCATGGACTATCACAAACTTAATTTTGTGAGTAGAAAAGATCATTTTCTATCATAATTTATCGATCAAATGTTAGAATTTCTTAATCAAATGTTAGAATTTCTTACTAGTCATGCTTATTATTTTTTTTCGATGGATATTTAGGTTATATCTAGGTGACTATAGCTCAAGAGGACTAGGGGAAGGCGATCTTTACATGCCCTTATGGGACCTTTTTTTACCATATAATGCCCTTTGATTTGTGCGAATCGTCACATTTCAAAGATGAATGATAAGTATCTTTTCTGATTACTTAGAGAAAATCATAGAAGTTTCTATGGATGACTTCACTTTTTACAGAGATTCCTTTGATAAATGTCTGGATCACCTTATTATAATAATTAAAAGATTCCTACAAAAGATGGATCTTGTGAATTATTTATCATATCTTACTTTTGTGTAAGAAGTGCAACCTTTTCTTGCATAGTGGGTTTTTAAAGATTGTATAGCTATTGTGTTGCCTGCTTCTGAAAGATGTATTGTATAGCTATTATGTTGCCTGCTTCTGAAAGATGTATTGTATAGCTATTATGTTGCCTACTTTTAAAAGATGTCGATTTCATGTTTGATGAGGAATGCAAAAGGGCATTTGATTTGTTAAAGGATAAGCTAGTCACCATATCGATCCTACAACCCCTTGATTTGGACCTTCCCTTCAAGATAATGTGTGATGCCTCTAATCGTGTCATAGGAGTAGTTTTAGGGCAACGAGTGGGGAGGCCTCTCACATCATCGAGTAGGGAGGACTTTATACATCATCTATTATGCCTTTAAGACCTTGAATAAAGCTTAAGAAAACTACATAGCAATCTAAAAAGAATTTATTACTATATTTTATGCTTTATATAAGTCCATGTCTTATTTATAAGGTATTAAAATCATTATTTATTCTAATCATGTAGCTCTACAGTACCTACTCTTAAACAAGGAGGTGAAGCTGAGACTCATTCATTGGATACTCTTGATTTAGTAGTTTATGTAGAGATTATGGATAAGAAGGGCACAAAGAATGAAGTGGCAGACGATTAGAGCCAGTTAGTGGAATATGATATTGATAAGACCCTTATCAATGATGACTTTCTGGATGAGTAGCTGCATCCAGTATCAATGTCAATCCCTTAGTATGCAGACTTGGTGAAATTTTTAGTTTATTAATAATTCCTTATGGATTTAACTAAGGCTCCGAAGGAGAGGATGAAAATCCAAGCAAAGTTCTATATTTAGGATGATCCTTAATTGTGGAGGTATTATGTTGACTAAGTAATAAAAAGGTATGTAATTGAAACAAGGATAGCTCAAAAAATTTTGGAGAGTGGATTTTATTGGCCATCTTTATTTCGAGATACGAGTTTTGTATGACTTAGATTAATTGCCAACAATAGGTACGTTAGGTCCTTATGGTAAAATGGCTCTAAACTCCCATTTTGGTTTACGAAAATTTTGATGTTTTGGGTATGGATTTCATGAGTTCCCTTTGATCTTCTTTTAGATTTCAATATATTATGGTTATTTTAGATTTTGTATTGAAGTAGGTGGAACCAACTGCCACCCGAACTAGCAATTCTAAAATGGTTGTAAAGTTCTTGAAATTGCACATCTTTGCTAGGTTTGGGTCCTCAAAAGCCATCATAATTGAAATAGGGAGAAATTTTTTTCAGTATAATGATTTAGACTCTCCTTAAGAAGTATCAAGTGAAGCTAACATCTACATAGCTTATAGTCCTTAGATGAATAGGTATGCTGAGGTGTCTAAAAGAAAGATTAAAGCTACCTTGGTAAAGATTGTCAAACCCAATAAAAGATACTAGAGTTTATGCCTCAATGATGCTTTTTGGGCATATAGGTCAATTTATAATATTTTGATCGGAATGCCTCCATATAAGGTAGTGTTAAAGAGGTCATGGCATCTCCTTGTGGAGTTGAAATACAAAGCCTATTGGGTGGTGAAGTAGTGTAACATGGAGTTGAAGGCCATTGGCTCATATAATAAGTTTTAGTTGCAATAGTTAGAGGAGTTATACAACGACACATTTAAAAACTCTTGTATTTAAAATAAGTTACATGACAAGAACGTTTCAAGAAAAACATTCAATTTGAGTTAGAAAGTTCCCCTCTACTACTCTAAGGTCAAAATACTTTTTAGAAATCTATGTTCAAGATAGATGGGGCCTTTTTGTTGTCACTAAGGTATACCCCTATGGTGTTGTTAAGATTAAGAGTGACATAATTGGACAAGAGTTCAAAGTTAATTGATATTGTCTCAAGCCTTATATGGAAGGGTATTATGCCCGAGACCTGGAGGTGATGGAGGTTGAATTTCCAAAGTTTGTAGATTGTTAAGAGCACAGGTTTGAGCTAATGATCTTAAATAAGTGCTTGTTAGGAGGCATCCTAATAATACACTTTAGTTTTTGCAATTTTCTCTTTTTGGGTAGTTTTTAATTTGTTCTCCTATGCGATTTACTTGATTTTCACTTTTTTTATTTGTAAATAGCAAGGAAGTTATAATATTTTTCATTAAAGGATGTGGTGAGTCAGTGCAAACTCTTAAATAATAAATTTACCTTGCTAATCTTACTATGTCAATGAGAGTGAAATCGAAGGGAGAATGTGTCTATCATCTTTGTGAGGAGTGCTAGGTGAGAAGAGAAGGAGGAGCTAGAAAAGAAGGAAGTGTAAGAAAAGAAGGAGGATTTGACTCATCCTAAGGTATATGAGCCAAAAAAATTTTTCCTATCCATGTTCCAGTTCCTTTTTTCAGGTAGTTTAGAGAATAGAGAGGATCGAGAGAAGATGTAATAAAAGTAAGTGGAGAAGAAGAAGCAAAAGGATAAGAAGGAAGTGATCATGAAAAATTTTCAATAGGTAGAGGTAATTATGCCTATAGTTGAAGCTACTGAGCAGCTTTTAAAGGAGTGGTGTATGCAAAAGACGAAGAAGGATGAAAAAAGGCCAAGTGTGGCTGTTTAAGTACTAACAACTTTACCAAAAAGGATACCAACCAAAAATTATGATCCTAGCATCTTTTCTATTCTCCATAAAATAAACAACATGAGGTATGATCAATGCATTATAGACATAGGAGCTCTATGAATATAATTCCAATTTTTTTCAAGATCTTAAGTTAGGTTATTTGAAAGCTACATGTGTTATTCTTCATTTAGCCAATGACTCTAATGTCTACCTTAAAGGAGTCTTTGAGGATGTTTTGGTACAAGCTCAAGATCTTTTTTTCTCCTATAGACTTCTATGATATGGACATGAAGGATGAATTGTTTTTTCATTCTGTTGGGAAGATCATTTCTGAAAACATCCTATACATTGATTGATGTCAATAAGAAAGAGTTAATGATGGAGTGTAAGGGACATTATTTAAACTTTAGTATCTCAAAAGATATACGACATCATCTTGATTACAAGCCAGTTTCAAGGGAGGATAAGGTTGGCTTATTCACTTGTTTATGCCATTTATGCGTGGAGTGTGGTTTTTCTTTAAATGCTAGTTGAGGTAAGAATGAATAGGGGTCGAGCTAATGACCTTGAACAAATGCTTGATGGGAGACACCACCCTATTCATATTGTTTAGTTTTTGTATTCTTCTCTTTTCTAGATAGTATTTGGTTTATTCTGTTTAAGTGTTTTACTTACTTTTCTTTGCTTATTTGGATTGTATGAAGACACGAGGGAGCTATAATCATTCTTCTCAAAGATGACATGGTCTCTACATTCAAGGAGAGTACTATTGTTTCCATCCTCATATCTGTTTTTTATTATTTTTAGGACATTGTGGACAATATCCCATTTAAGTCTAGGGGCAGGGAACAAGTTTAATTTTCATGCACTTGAATTGTTATTAGTTTAAATTTGATGATTTAAATGTTTTAGCTGAGAATAATCTAAAAATTTAGTTAATGGAGTGATTATGATGCTTGAAAGCAATTGATGTTTTTAATTTAATTAACTTTGATAAACTTTTGAAATGATCCCTAACTTCAAAATTTTTAATTTTTCTTTTTCTTTTGAGTGTTCGCATATTTTTTTGTAGCCTATATGTATGATGTTAAGTTTTAAGGATGTTTTGTATTGTTTATCATGTGAATTTGGAAATAAGATGCTTAAAATAATTTGAAAAAATGCATAAAAAGTTTTTTTAAAAATAAATTGAACAAATTTCGCTCTGCTAGCTTCAAATCAACGTAAATGTTGAAGTTCATAAGGGGGTTAGTAGCCATTTTAGAGGGTGATCTATCCTTGTAACCGAGGGTGTTCATGAAAAAAAATATTCACCTTCATATCAAAAAGCTGGATGACTTCTCAAACAAGCTAAAAAGAAGTATCTTTTTTGAGTAATCGGGATCTTTCATGACAAAGTGTTTGTCCTTTTATAAGGGAATAGATAAACTCCTAAATGTTACTCCTAATTCAAAGACTAGATAAACTCCTAAATATTAATCCTATTTCAAATTATGTTATTTTTTTGGTTATTCTAGTCATCCTTGACTAGGTTAATGTGATGGCAATGCAAAATGACTTGAATACTTAGTATTAAGCATATTAGGTTACGTTTGCTAACTTTGTGCCTTCTGTGTGATAAAATATTGTTTAGATCATGATGAAGTTGAGAATTGTGAATTGTCTGAAGGCGCTGATTGAAATCCATTATATCCAATTAGTTTTCAACTTTTGATCAAGATTATTTAGGAAAAGCATTTAAGGCATTGCTTTAAGATAATCAATAGTTCTAGTGAGGGGTATTTGATGGGGATGCATTTTATTAGGTTTTAGTGTGTGATTTCATAGGAATTCATCCTTATTTTTGGTATAAAAGTGCTGAAATTGTGTCATTATATGTTAAATGATATATGTATCTTTTGACACAAATTTTAGACCAAAGAATTAAGTTTGGGAAAGAATTGGAGTGAAAAACGGAGCGAAGGGCAACCAATCTAAACCATTAAAGAAGGGCTAAGCTGATCAATAGTGGTTCAAGAAGATCACTGTTATAGTACAAGCCATTCACGATGGTTTAGTAGGCTATCGTTGAAGGATATTCACCTAGTATTAAGCATACTATTAGTGAAAAATAAAAAAGGCAAAGAGGTGCTTAACTCATTCTCATATTTGCCATAATTATAAAGGACATAAATTAAAGAGCATAATAAAGGAGCCAGAAATCTTCTTCATTTTCTTTAAGCTTTCATCTAATTTTCATTTTATTTTTTCATGTTCTTAGGGTTTTAAGTTAGATTTTGATATTTTTTAGCTTTTAATTTCTTTATTTCTGTGTTAAGTTAATGTTAAGCTTCATTTATAATTATTTTAGTACTTTATTAACTGTGTTTACGTTTTTCTACATCTTGTTCTCAATAAGTGTGAATTTTTAATGGCTTTGGGTTTTTAATATTTGAATATTGAATGAACCTTTGGTTATATTTGAATAAATAGTTTTCTTGCTAATTGTAGTAGCTTTCTTTAGTATTCTCAATATTTCTTTCTATATATCTTCTATTTTAATGTATTTCATCATGTTAGGCTAAATTTCTGTTAGGCAAGAAGATATTAAAGGGGTAATGGGTTTATAATTGTGAGAATTAACTTTATGTTCAATGGGCATTGTATTTTTGGTTAATATTGAATTGGAATTCTATTTAATTGTCGTGAATTAGGACTTTTCCTATAGATTTTCCATATTATTAGTGATTTCTACTTCAATTGCTAGGTATAGCCTTTTAATCAATAATTGTAATTGGAAAATACCATAAGTGGCAATAGGTTAATTGTTTTTGTAGGGAAACTTAGTAAACTTAACCTAGGATTAAAATTCTTTAAGTTATATAATTCGAACATGTGCAATTGTGAATCTAAAAAGCTTGCTCTAGGATATTGCATAGTTAGGCATACATTTTCTATCGTACAGGATTTATCATAAATTGGAGGAACTTAGGGTGAAAGAGCTTATTTGTGTCCATAAGTTAAGATCTTAGGTAAAACATAATCCTTATGTTTTCGATGCGTAGTTATAAGTCCTAAATCCCAGAAATATCTTCTTCCTAGCTTTATTTTATTGTTATTTGTTTATTTATATTATTCATTTTTCTTATTTTTTATTTTATTAGTAGCCTTTTATATTTGTTTTAATTTCGTTAAAATTTCGGGGGTTTTATTTCTTTTTTTCCATTTCATGCAATAGTAGAAATGTCCTGAACTCACCCTAACTCTTTGTAGATTTAAACCTAACTTACCATATTGCATAGAAGAATTAGTTAGGTTTATTATTTCATAGTTTGTGGCGAGCTACCAAAGATATCCAGTTATTTGAAAACTCTACAATTACATAAGTAGAGAAGGATTGTTCACTTGGCTAAACATCACTATCGAGAGGCAAGAAAACCAAAGGCCAAGCCTATAAAAAGGGCAAGGTAAATACAAATTTCGATTTAAGGAGTAGACAACACCACTAGTAAACCATCTTCTTTACTGAGACATGAAATTACCATCTTCCATAATAAACAAAAAATAAAGGCAAATAGAACATGCTACACAAGGGGTTTATATAAGAGGCAAAGGACTAAAGAGAAAATAAAACAAGATTTAAATCCCACAAGATGCTTTGGGAAAGAAATGGCTACTCAAAACTTAGGGTATAACCAAATATCCCTTTCAAGTAATCTTTTATAGAGATATTTTATTCATTTATGCTAACTATTAGATTGGGTGTTATTAAGAGTCTGAACACAGCCAAGAACAATAGATAACACGCAATCAATCAAGAGAATTAAGATCAGATTAGTGAGAGAAGCTCTAGCTTCTTTCTTCTTTTTCTTCCTTGATAGCCTAAGCTTCAAACACTTAGATTTCGAGTTTCTGATTGTATTTCTGAGTTCTGTAAGTTGGAGATTGCAGCTAGGACACATATATGAGTTTCTAAATCATCATAGGGGGTTTTCTAACTCAGATCATTCACTATATTCTCCTGTTTTTTGGATTAACTCAAAGACTAAGTTCTTATGTGTATATCCTTATATATTCTTTGATTTTCTTACTATATTTTGGGATTCAAAGTTGTGGTGTTATCTAGAACAAGCTAACGAGTTTAAGACTTGTCCAAAAGGATTCTAAACATATTTTGTAACTCCTAACTTATTTATTTTAGCTCATATTTGTAGATCTATTTATATTATGTGGTTTAAGATGCATATGATGTATGTCTTGATTCAAATGTGTGGCTAGTCGATTCTGTTGCTATGGATTGATGTTTTGATGTTTTAAAAGAGTTTATATGCATGTTTATATGTCTGTATTTTGCTTATTGAAGATCTAGAAGTACCAATTTCAAGCTGGCCACTTAAGATTAAGATTTAAGATAGTTTAAGCATGAGAAATCATCTTAAATTATTTGAAAAATCAATAAGCAACATAAATTAATCCTTGCATGAACAAACCTGGATTTTTTTGGGTGAAATTTAGAGTTCTGGACTTAATTTTCCAAAACTCACCTTCTTGTAATTTGTTCCCATTTACTTGATTTTAAATCATAACCAAACTTTAAACAAGATTAAATAGAGAAAAAGCTAAGTCTTAACCATAGCTTTGTTTTGTGAAGGACTTTAATCAGACTTTAAACTTGTTTTAAAACTCAAATAAATTATCAATCATCCAATCCATAGCTCTTTTACACATTTGGTAATTTTAAGAATTTTTTAGAAGCAATCAAAATTCGTTTTGAAAGTGTTTAAGCCTAAATAGCCAATTTTTAGCCTTTTCCAATTTTAATCAATTTCTCTAGAATTTCCTAAATAATTGTAATCCAATCAACCTGGTAATTAAGTAAACAATTCCCCATGGGATCAAAACTCGGAGTTTTAAATTTTACTTCACTTTATTACTTTTGCGATAGCTGCACTTGCCTAAAAAGTCCGTTGGTTTTAAATTAAAATCATTTCAGAACACCCGTCATTTTTAAAGTCACCTACCCAATGAAATAGTATTTCATTTGAAGGTCAAATGGTTGTTTAGCCTATGCCCATATCCATTATTGGCTACCCACTCCTCAAGTCTTAGCGTTATTCTGAGGTAGGAGGTGTTTAGCATAATCTGTCTTGGCAGCCCCTTTAGGAGGGTGAGTGTGTTGATGATTATCATGGACCTCCTCCTCCACCTACTCCAGTTGAAGATATGGCTGAAGACATAGATGAAGCTTCTTTTGAAGCTACTTTTCTTTCTCTCAGTGTTTCTCCTTCAATCTATAGGCCATTTCCCCCAGCCGCTAGCAAACCTGCTCCTATGCCATATTCTTCAAATTAGCTAGATCGTATTGAACAATGCCTTTTTCGTATCGAATCCTAGCAGGATGTTCTATCTTCTTGTGTTGAAGATGTTCTTCAGCAGGTCGAGACAGTTCAGAGCCAGATTTCAGCTCTTTGGGATTTTGTTTATAACTGATTGCCTCCTCTGAGTTAGGTAGTCTTTTAGCCATTACACTAAGCCCTTTTGTTCTAAGCTAGTTCTTTTTATAGGGATTTTTTTTCTAGATGACCCTATCTTCTTTGCTTTCTTGTATTTCCTTTTTTTTGTTTTTAATTCTTTTGTTCTTTTGATGTATGCTCCCTTTTAGATACGTTATTGATATATTTATGATATGGAGCATTCTTTTATTATTTTGTTACTCTTGTGATTTCATGTTTCTTATATTTTATCAGCTGCGGTTATCAATGGTTGTGTTATACCTTGTTTATTCAAGTCAACTTCTCCAAGAGTTGCAATCATAATCTAGGGGTTCTCTATTCCTTTGCTCATGCATTCTATTTATCATTTCCATTTTATAACATTGGAGGTTCAATGTTTAATTTAAGTGTGGGGGAGGGAATGTTATTTTTATGCTTATTTTTACTTGTCCACAAGTTTATCTTTTTATCATCCTTTTATAATCAATCTATATTGTGTTGCAACAAGTTTTTCAATCTTGATCTTATTATTGATAAGTTTTCCTTTTGAATTTCACTCTTTTGACAGAATAAGATATTGTCCTTTTGATTTTGATGATTGATTAGCTTTTGATCTTAATTTATTTCAAGCTTTCGACAACTAAGTCCTTATTGATTTTCTATGACATTACAATTCTAAACTGAATCTTGCTAAGCTAAATGTTTCATCCTTGATGCAATTTCATTATCCCTTATCAAAACAAAAATTGGAAAAATGCAAAAGAAAATGAAATGGAAAAAAAGTAGAAAAAGAAAGAAATGAAAAATAAAATGAGAGGAAAAATGCAAATAAAATATAAAGAAAGAAAAAAGAGTGAAAAGTGAGCATTATTTCATTCACTATGTTGGCTTCCAACCAATTGGTTAGAAAATATGAATGGTGCAAAAAATCAGTTGATGAAAGGTTGCTTAATTCGGTAAGCTAGGGGTTGTTCACCATAAAATGTTCACCTTTGAGTATGAAACATTGAGCGACTTCTCAACTAAAGCCAGGATCACATTGCTTTTTCTTTTAGTGCTTAAGCTTAAGGATTTGGATTTATGTTCACTGATGTTACTTCTTGCTTGGTTTATATTCATTTTATGGTTGGAATGGAATTATGATCTTAGGATAAATTGGAAGGAGTATGAAGTAAATCAATTTCAATTGCTATTTGATTGGATGAATCAAATTTATAACCTCTTACTTTGTCATATTGGTTGAAGGATAAGGGAATTCTTTTCAATGGTTTTGGTTAATTGAGCGGGATCATTTTTCTTAAGATTATATGTTGCTTGGAAACTAATGATAGATTGATTTACTTGAGGACAAGTAAAAGATAAGTGTGGGGGAGTTGATGGACTTGATTTTTATAATATATTTGTCTCCATTTTAAGCCAAATTTTTGTATAATTGCTTACATTTAATGTTTATAAGTTTAATTATGTGTGATGTTTGATGAACATTGCAATTAGAGCTGATTTACTTCAGAAAATCTAAGAAAAGACTGCTGAAATTCAAAGTTTTGTAGTAAAATGGTAGGTCTTAAGAGGCACCGTTCAACCCTACTAGGCGTCGTTCTACCCCCGAGTCAGAGGGTAAAACGACGATGCTCAACAGGCCCCATTTAACTCTTTTCCAAGTGTTGTTTAAGTAGCATTCAGGACATTTCTAGTTGGATCTTCTTCTCCACTTGCTACAACTTGCCCTAGTTGCTCTACATTTATAGCTAACATATATAAGAGCTCAGAGAATCCATTTGTGCAAAGGATGGATAGAGAAAAAAATGAATTTTAGAGAGAAATCAAGTTAAGAGAAGCTTAGGAGAACCTTGGGGTTATTTTCTCTTATTCTTCACATTTTCACTTTGTTTTATAGATTTGAGTTGTATTTTGGAGTTGTTGAAGCTTAATACACATGATTCAACCTTGTAAAAATGTTTAGAGCCAGATATTGGTGCACTTTAACTACTTTTTATCTATTAAATTCACCTTTCTTTATCATTTATGCAAGGATATGCTTAATATGATGAGATTGATTTTTTTCTTGCTTAATATGAGTTGCTGATCCTATTTTTGGTTAGGATTTGTTTATGAAATGGCCTAAGCATGTGCCAAATATGTTTCCTTGTTAAATTAAAGGTTGTTCATTGTTTTTTGAAGGGATTAATGCTTGTTTTACACTAAACATGTAAGATAAAGTTAAGAAATAAGATAGGATCCAAGAAATCTACCTAATTTATTAGAAAAATCCTTAAGCAACCTGATTTAAATCATGAATAACCAAACTTTGATTTATCTTAGGGGTCATAATTTGGAATTTGGAATTTCTGGATTAAACTTCTTGGTCTTAAAGCATTATGCTTAAGATTATGACATAACCAAACTTCAACTTAAGTATTTAGAGATTAAGCCTTGTCTTTGCCATAACATTACTTAGATTGAGTGAAGTGATCCTAGAATAAGTCCCTTAATGCATTTTTAATCCACTTGGGTCATTGAAGAACACATTCCTAACCAATTTCATCCATTAAGACAACTTTTTATCAAACTAAGTTATTATACATAACTTGGATCTTTTAAGGATTTTTGCTAATTTTTGTTTATGTTTGCATTCAATTGAGATTTTCTATATAATTGTGACCAAATTTTTTCTAGTACTTGCAATTTTTTCAAAGTATCCCCGTGGGAATGATACATGGATCTTAAATTTACTTCCACTTTATTACTTGTAATTGGTACACTTGCCATCAGTGATGGTTTGAATTTAAATTGAGTAAAGTGTGTTAAAAGAACACCAATTTGGAATTATTTGAGTGAATTTGCATTTATAGAAACCAACCAAAAAAAAAAAAACAACCTGTCTTGGAGTTAAAGTCTTTGCCTAACCATCTGAGATATACCATTATAGGTGAAGGCTAAACACTACCAATCATTATTTCCAATCAATTGAAAGTGAAGCATGAGAAGAAGGTGATAGACATTATAAAGAAGTAGATGAAGGCTATAGGATGACAAATTGCAGATATAAGAGGGATAATTCCATGTGTATTGATGCACATAATCAACTTGGAGCAATGTTGTAAGACAATGAGGGTGCAAGAAAGGAGGTTGAACTCGCACATGATATAGGTGGTGAAGAAAGAGGTGGTAAAATTCTTAGATGGTGGGATTATTTATCCTATATCTGATAGTAAATAGGTGAGTCTAGTGTAGTTTGCACCTAAGAAAGGAGGTATAATAGCGGTTGAAAATGATCAAGGAGAGCTAATTTCTATAAGAATAGTCATAGGTTGTTAGGTTTGCATCAATTATAGGAAGCTTAACACTCTAAATAAGAAGGATTACTTTCCCCTACCCTTTGTAGATAAGATGATTGAGAGAGTGTCCGGACATGCTTTCTATAGTTTTCTGGATGAGTATTCAAGTTATAATCATATTTTCATATATCTAGATGACAAGGAGAAAACTACATTCACCTGCCCCTACAGGACTTTTGCCTATAGAAGAATGCTCTCTGGCCATTGCAAATGTGCAGCTACTTTTCAAAGATGCAAGATGGCCATATTCACAGATATGATCTAAGACATAATGAATATATTTGTGGATAAGTTCTCAGTCTTTGGAGACTCTTTTGATAATTGTTTACAAAATTTGGGAAGAGTACTTCAAAGATGTGAACAGTTGCATCTAGTCCTCAATTGGGAGAAGTGTCACTTTATGGTACATGAAGGTGTAGCTTTGGGATACAAAACTTCTTACAAGGGTATAGAGGTGGATAGAGCCAAAACAGAGGTTAAAGAGAAGCTTCTACTACCAAGCAACGTCAAAGGTGTTAGAGCATTTTTGGGACATACTGGATTTTATCATCGATTCATTAAAGATTTCTCTCTTATTGCTCGTCACCTTACTAATTTTTTAGTTAAAGATGCACCTTTCAACTTTGATGATAACTGTTTAAATTCTTTTGACATGTTGAAAGAAGTACTTGTTTCTGCGTCAATATTAACTTCTCTAGAGTGGTCTTTATCATTTGAGATCATGTGCGACGTTAGTGATCAACCCTTAGGTTGTGTTCTAGGATAGTGGAAGGAGAAGATATTACATACTATCTACTAAACCAGTAGGACCTTGACGGGAGCACAATTGAAATATATAACTATCGAAAAGAAATTATTAGCTATAGTGTTTGTATGAGACAAATTTCGTTCATACCTCTTGGGATCAAAGGTAATTGTTTATACTAACCATATAGCAATAAAATACCTATTCACCAAGAAGGATGCGAAGCCAAGGCTCATCCAATGGGTTTTGCTTCTCCAAAAATTTGACTTAAAGATATGACTAAATGTAATGGAGGACCACTTATCATGTCTAGAAGATGGGGGGAATGTAATCAAGTGAAAATAGCAATGAATACTTCCTCAATGAATCCTTAATGTTGGTAAACAATCTTTTTGTTCCATAGTTTGTTGATATAGAAAATTACATAGCAGGTGATATCCTTCCCCCTGACTTAACTTATCTATAGAAGAAGTGATTTTTTTAGTATACTCATTATCTGTGGGGTAAGCCCATCTTATATAAGACATGTGCTGATGGACTAATTCATAGGCGCTTTCCTGAGGATGAAATACTTGAAATCCTAACTCAATGTCAAAATTCATCTTATACAGGTCATTATAAAGCCAATAAGACTGTAGCTTAAATGCTAGAATGTAATTTCTTTTGGCCTAGACTATTCAAAGATGCACATGAATATGTCAAGAATTTTTATCGATGTCAACATTTAGGAAATATTTCAAAGGGGATAAGATACCACTCTCCAAAATTATAGAAGTGGAAGTATTTGAAGTATGGGGAGTCGATTCCATGGGACCGTTCCCATATTTACTTAATAATACGTATATCCTTGTTGGTGGGGACTATGTCTCTGGATGGGTTGAAGCGGTAGCTACTCCAACCAATAATGGTAAGGTAGCGCAGAAGTTCATTAAATGAATATTTAATAGGTTTGGAGTACTAAGGGAAATCATCACTGATGAAGGAGTGCACTTTTGCAACAAGCCCTTTGAAGTTATGCTCAAACGATATAAAGTTTACCATCAAGTAGCTATACCTTATCATCCACAGACAAGTGACCAAGATGAAGTAGTAAATAGGGAGTTAAAGCGTATTTTAGAGAAAACAGTGAATGGTTCAAGAAAAGATTAGGCACTAAAGCTTGATGATGCCCTATGGGCATACCGAACTGCATTCAAGGCTTCTATAGGTACCACTATGTTTTGTCTTGTCTATGGGAAAACTTGCCACTTACTAGTGGAGTTAAAGCATCAAGCATATTGGCTAGTAAAGCATTAAACTTTGATGGTAAAGCAATTGGTGAGCCCAGACTATTACAACTCAACGAATTGGAGGAGCTGTGATTTGATGACAATGTGAACGCCAAACTATACAAGGAAAGAGTGACAAAGTGGCATGATGCTCATATAAAAAAGAAGGAATTCAAAGTCAGTGATCAGGTATTGTTATTTAACTCTTGACTTCGTTTATTTCCTAGGAAAGCTAAAGTCTCGTTAGAGTGGTCCATTTAAAGTCATCCAAGTATTCAAGGACGGAGCATTGGAATTGGAGAACGAAAAGGAAAAAACATTCAAAGTGAATGGGCAGAGATGTAAGCCATATTTTAGAGGCATACTTTCACATGAAAGGGAAGTAATATCCTTCCTTTCCCTTATTTAATCTTGTTAAATTTGACATTGGTCAAGTTAATGGCGTTAACTTTAGCATGTTTTTGGTCATGGTTAGTTTTTTTTATGTATGTATTTAATTGAGGTCTTAATTATGTTTTTCATTTCAAGTTATTGAAATTTGTTGAATTATTAACGGTATGGTATTTTTGCGTAGGTATAGACACTCTAAAAAAATTTTTAACAACAAATAAAAAATTTTAAAAATAAAAAATAAGAAATATATATTATTTAAAAAAGTTAACTAATAAAAATCAAAAACTCAAAAAAAGGTTGAAAAAAAATTTTAAAAATGAAAAAAATACAATACACATCTATCGTTGTAGCGACATTAATTCCAACTTTTTTTTTGTCCTTGTCTCTTTTTCTTTTAAAAACCTTAGCCTCCTTAACCCTTTTTAGCCACTTTTTAACTAGTACAACCCCCTTTTTCTCTCTTCCTTATAGTTCCAACTATTTTTTCACTGAAATCATCCCTTTTTCTTGAATTTTCCATCAATCTTTCATCAATCCTTTAGGAATTTTCAAGGTTTTCTCTTCTTCTCTTCAAGAACTTCAAGGTTTTCACTTATTTTCTTTAAGAATCACATATTCTCTATAAAATTTTTTCTTTTAATTTCCTTTTTTTCTTTTTCATCTTACCTTCTCTTTGATGTTTATTTTTACAAGTTTTGCATAGTTCCTATCTCCGTGGCATCAAAGGGAAGACAAGTTACAGGAAAAAATAATCTAAAGGGAAAGAGGTGGTTTCGAACAAGGTATACAAGATATGGCTCATAAATTTGACGCTTCTTTTCCAATCTTTAGTCATGAAGAAGGTACAAAATTCCTACAACTTAAAGGTAAGTCTATTGTTGCCCCCCTAAATTTAAAATTTTGAATTCTTGAAGAGATTTGACTACATGATAAGATTGAGCACTTAGGTAAAAAGGTAGATTGGAAAAAATTCATTCAATTTGACTATGTGGTGTTTGAAGAATTGACATTGAAATTTTATAAAATAGCACAATATAATCATAAAACCTTGGATGAATTTAGGTTTAGATTGTGAGAAAAACCATATAATATCACTCATAATATCTTGAACACCATATTTGGATTTCCAAAATCAAAGATTTATGATAACCACTTTGACTTTAAGTATGTTACATATTGGAAGAAACTTACAGAAATAGACAAGTTTAATGTTCATAATCCATCCAATTCCCTCATACTTAGCCATGCCTATTTAATTTTGGATAAATTTATGTGTCATGCAGTGTTTAATAAGTCTCAAATCAGTAAGTGTTCAATTAAATAACCGTTTCTTTTATGGTGTATGGACACCAATTGCAAGGTTTGCACATCACATTACATCTTTCATACCTTGCATTAAGTGATCATTAAGAATCAAAACTATATAAGCATGGGTCAAATTGTCACTACTATTACTCAATTTTATAACATTAATATTGATGATTTAACATCTGCATTTGTTGAGTATTTCACTCTTATGCGCTTACGACATGTTGAGATAGTAAAGATGAATTCTTTGGCACTCCGAGACCCTAACACAAGAGTTAATATGCAACAAACGAAGACCACTAGTTCATCTTCCTCCCACCATCCTCAAGGCAATGGCAACTCTTCTAAGGATTTTGATAAAGAGGGTGAAGGATGTGAAGGTTTTTTATCCATTGTGAAAAATAACCATAAGACTTTGGAGCGACGTCTTAATTATATGGATGACAAAATAACTCAAATGGTAGGGTGGTTAGAGTGAATGGAGTGAAACCAATGTCATCATAATAAGAAGCTTCTAAACTTTTTGAATTGTAAGGATTTCAAGTTCCATCCCTCATGTCGTCAGCACCAAAATCCACACAAGTTTCCTTGCCCTTTTTTTATTCTTTTGTTTTTGTATTTTATTTGTGGTTCTAATGTGTGGCCCTTCTTCACATTGAGGATAATGTGTAGTTTAAGTGTGGGGAAGGGTTTTGGCTGCATTACTTTTTACATCATTATATAAACATAATTATGCATTCATCAATTTTAGGTTAATTGAATTTTTGTGCATATATCTTGTCATGCATCTCATCATTATAGTTGGAATGAAATTAAGTTGTGTTCTTGAAGTTGAATTAGGTTTTTTGAGTAGAAGGTGAACCATGTTGATTGATTGAAATAGTTAGCTGCATAAATTTGGTCAAAAATTGATAATTGAGTGATTAGGCAATGTGTAAAATTATAATGGATTTTCATATATAAACCTATGTGAGGCATTGAACTTATATAACTACATTTCATTAATTTTATGTTCTTTGTTATGTATAATGCTCCTTAGGAAGATTATCTTCAGAACTTTCTCTGAACTGATTTGAAACTACTAGACGCATGTTATATAAACAAGATTAAGGCCTTCTTTATTTTTAAACTATTGACTTAAATGATCCACCTGGTTAATTATCCCTTGTAACCACTTTTTAACCATTAACCTTGTTGTTTCTTAACTTAAACACCTTCTATTAAAAACCCAGAAACCCCATTAGCCTTCCCTAATCATAAGTATAATGATGTGTTAGGTGAGGATTAGTTTGGAACTTTAAGTTTATATTTTATTCTGAGATGTTTTGAGGGATAATTTTTCTCATGTTGTCCATTATATGTAGTTGCTGCAACTTATTATTTCCTTATTATTGTAAAAAAAAAGAAAAAAGAAAAAAATAAAATAGTAATAGTTAGTGATTAGTAGTTAATTGTATTTACTTGCATATCTTAGAAGTATGTTTAGTTGTCCCATTTACACTCAGTGCTTTATAAACACTTGTGAAGAACCTCAGACCCTTTTTGACTAACCTTAACCTAAGCCCCATTACAACCATGAACAAAAGTCTTTTTGATTCATGATAGCATGCAATCTATGTAGAAGAAAATTATGAATTTGCAAGCCTATGGTAGTATGGTCTCCTAAAGGGAGTCTTGAGCAAAACACTAATCCTTAAATAGTTAAGTGAAATGAGTGAATATCGTGAGGAAAATCCATCTTGATTTTATGCTTTCCTTTGATCAATGGTATCATAAGTTGAGCTTATTTATGTGTACTGATGAAAAAAATTATAATATGTGTAGTAGCTTGATATTCGAGTTACCTAATTTTGAAAGATTACATGCAATTGATCTCTTTGAAAATGAATTGATGGAATGTAATGGTTGTGTTTACTTTGCTTGAGGGAAAGGAAAGGGTTAAGTGTGGGGAAGTTGATAAGTGTGTTTTCATACTATGTTTCTAGGTTGTTTTAAAGTTTTTTAAGTGTTATTTATGTATTTTAAACTTAGTTAGTATGAAATTTTGTATCCTTTTCATTAACTTTTACGTGTTTGACTCTTTCTTTGTATTTTTTAGTGTTTGAGGGCATAATATGAACTTATTTTAGGAATAGGTTGATGCACCTTGATGTTTGGATGTGCAAGTAATAAATGACACCCAAACCAACATCAGTTTTTGTATTGTGAATTCAATGATGCATTAGGTGCC
>JAOXYD010053258.1:0-13251 GCA_028565735.1 Pinacopodium congolense
TGATCATGTTTAGGCCAAGATTGAACCTTGAACCGGATCTTTCGTTTATTCGACTCCTTAATCGTTGCAATTGCTTGTTTTAATTTGTTTTCGATAGTTTACTTTTATTTTAATTTTTCTAATTTTCTAAAAATCCGAAACCCCCCTTTTGATAATTTCTTTCTTGCATCAATTAAATTTTGACTGAACATTCCCTGTGGATTCGATCCTGACTTACCTTAACTACAAATTTTAGTGTGTAGAGTCAGGTAAATTTTGTAGTGTATTCGAGACGTGTTGTCAAGAGAGAATAAGAAGGCTATTGTATGGAAGATATTATATATCAAAGGGATTAGCCCCTCCTTTTGCACCCGTAAAATCCTGACTAGTTCTTGGATGGGCTCTCAGGTTATTTTCAAATCCCCATAGCTCCTGAAGAACAAGAGAAGATGAAATTCACATATCCATATGATACACTTTCTTATACAAGAATGTCTTTTAGATTATGTAATGCCCCTATTACTTTCCATAAAAGCATGCTAACTACTTTTAATGACTTAGTAGAGGACATAATGGAGGTGTTCATAGATGATTTTTCAGTTTTTGGTGACTCTTTTGATTTGTTTCTTAATAACTTAGCCAAAGTGCCTAAGAAATGTGAAGAGACGAACTTCATTCTTAATTAGGAGAAATGTCACTTCATGGTAAGGGAAGGCATAGTGTTATGACATAAAATTTCATTTAAGGGAATTGAAAGTGGGAAAACATTTTGAACTAACAAATCAACCTAACAAAACATTAGGAAATTAAAACATTGATTTAACTTATGAAAACATTAAACTAAGAACTAAATCAACTTAATTAAACTAAGAACTCAAATAAAAAAGCAATAGAAAGCACTGATTAATGAAATAACATTCCAACATTTGGCCAAGATTAAAACAAAAACAATGGAAAGGAAAAGAGAGCAATCGGACAAGATTAAGCAAGACAATAATCAAATGAGATGAAACATGAAAGATAGCTAAAATTTTTTAATCAAGAGCTCCCTAACACGTTTCTGCATGAAGCTCATGCCTGCCTCCTTATGGCTGCATCCTCATTGGTGAGTTTGAAAGCTAGTAACCATTTACCTTAAGCAAACAAGGTGAGGAAACCGTAAGTTCACATGTGTAGCCAAAATTAAAGACCACTTGGAGCTTATTGCTTTCCTCCCTTGTAAGCTACTTATGCAGCCACCTTTATTGACCTTGGAGAGCTCTTCTCCTTACTAGTTGTTGATGCTGACATCCCTCTCTCAAAGCTTTCCAATGATGTCACAAATGAGCTCCTCTTTTGCAAGTTCGACTCTCCCCTATAACATGGATAGCTCATGCTTGTTTTTAAGCAAGTGGCATCTGAATTTCTCATTCTTTCTGTATGACTTTCATCCCTCACTTGCTTTGTTTTTTTCTTCTTGTCTATGGCTACATTTTTGGTCCAGTGGAAAGATGTTGCAATTTTTCTCCTTTTTCAATGACATATGCTAAATTTTTTTAATGAGTAGATGGAGGGCTGTCCAATGGCAGGTGAGACATGTCCTCTTTGCCTCCCATAACGCACATGCAGTGTAGTGACCTGATTCTTATATATATATAGGCATCCACTATTTAGAGAGCCATTTCACATGCATAATTATGAATTACATTCCATATACAATCTTAAATTGTGTTTTGGAATAATGGTAAATGTGTTAGCTGCATTCAATTGATAATTTCTGAGTATAAGTGATTTTGATGTGATTATCATGCAAATGTGCAGTTATTTATGTCTTAACTTATGAATTTGTGATTTAGAAAGGGATGAAAATTGAGGGATTGGTGTGATGATAAATGTTTTAGGAAATAGAAAATAGTGGATTGATGAATTATAAGATGTTGTAGGAAGGGGTTTGCAATTTAAACGTCATTGGAGTCAAAATTTGATTTCAGGGCTGAAATCGAACCTAACATTTTGACCCATTTTCTATCCTGATAGAATGCGAATTTGAAGGAGCATAATGAAGCAATGTTGTATCACTACGTCTTAGTTGAATTTTTAAGAAAGCATCAGGTCCAAAGGATAAGTATAATGAAAGTTATGGTTGTTTAGAGAATCTGCTCATGTTAGGATATTGATTCGGGTACCCTAGATGTTTCCTTTTAAATGAGGAATTTATAGTTTGAATTAGGGTACGTATAAAACATAAAAATTATTCATATATGTATTATGGATGTGCTTATAAAATTTCATGATCAAATGATCTGTGGTTATTGAGTTTTGGTGAATTAAACAAGGGATAACACGTTTAAGAGAGTGATTGGTGGAGTATAAACCAATTAGAATATGACATTTTGGACAAATTATGTTTCGTTACTTGCCACCATCGATTTTTAACCATTTTGAGTCTCATTTCTAGACATCTTCTTCTACTTTCTTCTTCATCCTTTGTGACCTTCAATCCCTAACCCTCGTATATATGATTCTTACCAAAATCAAGCCAAACCTTGGAGTGCTTTGTAGATCTTGATGAGCTCTTTGAAACCCCTCTTCTCGTACCTTGATTAGAGCATGGATTTGTATGGTTTAAGGAGTTAAAAAGGGACTTGGTTAAAGTATAACAAGTAAGTATATGATCCCTCTTGATAAAGCATGAAACCATGAGATGTATGTAAGTGTGTAGAGTTGAATTTGGCATGAGATTGGAACGATATACATGAAAACCGAGGTTAATTTGATGTTTGACATTTCGACCCATTTTTCATGAACTTAGGATTTGAATTTGAAAGAGCCTTAAGCATTAAAGTTATATAGCTAGATGTTAGTGAGATATTGGTGAAATAATCATGTAAAAAGGATGCCTATAACTAAAGTTAAAATCATTCTCTCGAAACTGCTTGTGACATGTTGTGTTCTAGAAAACCAGAATTGTGTCTTGGTTTTTGAGGTACTTGGAGCCCAAATTTGGAGCAGATTAAAACATGAGAATTGTATAGTAATGTCTTAGTAACACATTGGTGAACAAATCGCATTCATTGGATGAGGGAAACTCAATCTATGAAAATTTTTCTTAAACTGCTTAATAGAAACCTTTGTTCTAGAACCTATGTATTTGGGCTTGATTTTAAGATGGTTAGAGCCTGATTGTGAATGAGAATTAAAAATGAAATTTTTAGTTCTATATCTTAGCTTGCAATGGATGAAAGAATCACAATTATTGAATAAGTATAACTTAAGTTATGGTCAGTACAGCAAAGCTACTTTCAGTGAAACTTAAAATCTGGAACAAAATGTAACGTCCTAATTTTGAGGCTTTTATAAGCTTAATGAGACAACAATTAAAGCATAAAAGATGTATATATGGATCTTAACTCGACTGTGGTGAAAGCAGCATGTCATTTGGATTAGTGTATTGAAAGTTATGCATATTTTTCTGACATGTGATCATGGTGAACTTCGGAAATGAGTGAATAAGAAGTGATTGAATATGAGTCGAGCATGCATTATTCATGACATATTCATACATGCATATTGGTAATTATGCAATTGAACAAATAATAATATGTGTGTAGGAGAGCACATTGAGTCGAATCTAGACATTTTCCGAATAGTCAAACATTGAAATCTGGAGATCTCTTTGAGTTGGACTAAAGTTCACAATAACTCTATATGTTGTGGTTAATTCAGTTATTTCTGCTTATATTTTTGAAATTGTGAAAATCAATCTGAATATATATATATATATATATAATGTAGAGGTAAAAGGTAGTGTGTCTACTACTATTCCGGACACCGAGTATTCGAGGATGTTTGGTATTGGGAATACATTAGGAGTGCTAACTTATATGTGAACTATGAGACCTATGTGTTTCATTATATTAAATGTCAAACTCTAATCCGATAATTGTACTATGTATATGTGTTTTTCATGTGCTCCCATTATGATTTGATCGAAACTGTCTGATACTGTATGATTCCCAACCATGGGTTGAATGCCAAACTTAGGTTTGATAAGTATGTGTATTCTGCTTGATTGATTGATTGTATAATCTGTAATGTTTTGCTTTGCATTGATGAATGCATGATCATATTAATGGCATTGTGACTGAGGTGACCAAGCTAGCCACATTTTGGTGTGGGGCTTATGCCCGTGGTTGGAACGAGTCTCAGGCTCAAATATGTATGGATCCACTTTCCACTACGGATCGGGGTCAATACCCGAAGAATGAGCCCGGTATCAGTTACTGCTATGGGATAATAATGGCATAAAGTCATAACAAAAGAAAAAGAAAAAGAAAAATCGAGTCTCATGTGCATTTGTAATTGTCTTCTTGCATGATAGATTGCCATTGTATAATCATACTTTGATGTGCTAAATACATGAAAAATGTGATTTTAATTGTGATGACTCTGTGATTTGTTTTGTGTTCTATACTTATGTATGAATAGAGTGAGCACATTGATGATGGCCACTCACTGAGGTTTTCAAAAACTCAACCCACTCACCATTTCAGGTCAAAGGGAGCTCGACTCCTAGATTAGTACAGTATAGAGAAAGGGAGACCTGTGTACTTACAAACTTATTATGGCTCAGAGGTTAGTCAGCTGACATATCGAAGAGTCTAGATATCATGTGTTTTGTTCTATTTGCTGCTTATGTACAGTTTATGATGATGTATAAATGGAATTTGGTTTAATGAAATATGAGAATTAATGTCTATGTTCCTTTTGATTATGTTGCATGATGCATACTGTAATTGCTTTAATGTGCCACCCTTATAGGACATTTACTCGGATATTCATCAGAATATCGAGTATGTCAAGTTGGTGTCCTATGAGAGTGGGATGCTACATGTAGGCTTCCATATTGATGAAAGATAGGGCTCCAATTCAACGTGCATGGTTAGAGTAGTTAGTTGTCTAATGCCCATTCTTTTGAATCCACCATGATCAAGGTTTATGTGCATGCTTTTTGTCTATCTTCATCATGTGTCCATGAGCTGCATGTTGGATAGATTTAAATGATGAATAATGTCCCAAATGGTGCTCTAATTCATGTAATTTTTTGACAGCCTTTACACACTCCTATCAATGTCATTTTAAGCTTCAATTGTCCCTTCACAAGTCATCAAATTTCCAAGACATTTTATATAAATCAAGATAGCTTTAATTGCTTCAAAATCTTCATGCTTCATTCCAAATTTTGTATTCCATAATTAAACCTAATAATAAAATTATTAGGAACACAAAATGAGCAAGTTAACATAAAAATAGGAATAAATTCAAATGAAATAACATATCAATATATAACAAAATTCATTCCTATCAAATACCCCCACACTTGAACCATTGCTTGTCCTCAAGCAATTTAAACTTAACCAAGAAATTCTATCAATCCATTTTCAAAGAAAATTGAGTTTATGAAATCCTTCAATCTTTAACAAACTCAAGTATCAGGCTAATACATATATCATAATTGATTTTCATCAATACATATAAACAAAGTCAAATGAAGACACCGTTGATCGAAAGCAAGCATAAGACTAAGATGGACTTTCGTGATGGTTTTTACTCAAATCACTCAAGTATGTGAGGGCTGGTGTTTCACTCAAGACTCCCTCTAGGAGATGACATTGCCATAGGCTTGCAAATTCACCCATTCTCCTCTATATAGAATACATGCTATCATGGATGAAAAGGGCTTTTAGTTAGGGTTGTAATGGGGTTTTGGTTAAGGTATAGAAATAAGGTTCATAGGGTTATTCTCATGTACTCATAAAGTACTACGTAAATGGGACAACAAAATATCAATTCTGAGACAGATTTTGACTACTCATCACTAACTAATGCTACTATATTTGATTCTTCTTCTTTTTTTCTCTTTTTTGATTGCTTTCTTTTATTTCTTTATTTTCCTTTTTTTTACTTGAATAACACTAAAAAAAGAGAAAACAATAAAAACAAGAGAAAACAATGGCATATAGCAACAAAAACATGAGTAGAAGTACCTCTCAAAATATCTTAGAATATAACAAAAAAGTCCTTAAATTATAAACATCAAATGTGTACTCAATACTTCATTCAACTTGTGACAGGGTAAGGTTGAAGGGTTTCAAGTTTCAATGTAAGGTGTTTAATTCATAAACAAACAAGGTCAAAGGCTTAAAGGGATTTACAAGGGAAAAATGACTTGGTTGGTCATTTAAGCTAAGGTTTTTAGAATAAACAAGGCCTTAGTCATATCCATAAAGCATGCATCTTGTAGTTTCAAACCAATTCAATGCAAGTTCTGAAGTTAATATTCTTAGGAGAGCATAACACACAATCAAAGAAGATAAAGTAACTATGAAATGCAGTCATATAAGCACAAAACCTAACATGTGCTTATATGAAGATCCATCAAAATTTCATACATTGCCTTATCACTCTAGTATCAAATGTTTGACTAGGTTTATGTAACCAACTACTTCAATCATTCCACATGATTCACCTTTTACTCAAGCTACCTAATCCAAACTCAAACATACAACCCAATCTTAGTACAACTACTATGATAGAATAACATAGTTCAACATTCATCACAATAGTTCAAGTGCACAAATGCAAAAAGTTTTGTAAAAATTTTCATGTCAAACTACCCCACCCCACATTTATAATGGACATTGACATCAATGTCCAAAGATAATAAAAACACAAGTAAGTGGATGAGAATAGAATGACTCCTTTAGATTAAAGAGGTTGTATAAAGCGTAACAATAGAACTTGAAGTTAACTTTTTACTTTCCTATAAACAAAACAAGCCAATGAAATCAAGACGAAAACACAAAAAAAATGATCAAAAGATAGTTACAAAAGAGAAAAAAAATCAAATTAAAGGATACGAATGGGGTGCCTCCTATCAAGCACTTGTTTAAGGTTATAAGCTAGATCCCTGTCAACTAATGTCAACCAGGGTTTTAAACTATTTTCCCATTGTGGCACTTCTGATCTCCACTGCTTCATAGGGATATACCTTAGTGACCTCAAAGGGGCCTGTCCATTGGGAGCGTAACTTACCTGGAAAGAGTTTAAGGCGTGAATGATATAAAAGCACTTTCTGACCAACCAAAAATGTCTTCCTAGAGATGTTGCGATCATGAAATGCCCTGGTCTTTTCTTTGCAAATATGGGCATTCTCTAATGCTTCATTCCGTAACTCTTTGAGCTCTTGTAACTGTAATCATCTATAAGCATCAACAGCTTCTAACTCCATGTTGTACTTCTTGATCGTCGAATAAGCCTTATGTTGTAGCTCCACTAGAAGGTGGCATGGCTTTCCAAAAATAAGTTGGTATGGTGACATCCCTAGTGGAGTCTTGTATACAGTCCTGTAAGCCCATAAGGTGTCACGGAGGCATAAAATCCAATCCTTCATTCTGGGATTCATCGTCTTATCTAAGATGGATTTGATCTCTCGTTTGGACACCTCAACTTGACCACTCATCTGGGGATGATAAGCAGTTGACACTTAATATATCACTTGATATTTTATTAGGAGAGCCTCACTCATCTGATTACAAAAGTGAGTCCCTTTGTCGTTAATGATGACACGCGGGACTCTAAACCAAGAGAAAATGATGGATTTTAAAAATTTTGTAACCACTCTAGAATCTTCAGTTCGGGTGGCTGTGGCTTCCACCCATTTCGACATATAATCAACTGCAAGAAAAATATATTGAAATTTAAAGGAGGAAAGAAAGACACCCGTGAAATCCTTTCCCCAAACGTAAAAAATATATAAATTGATATGGGGGTTTAGGGAATTTCCCTATGGGGACCTAACGTACTAGTGCACTAACAATTATCACAAGTCCGATAGAAATCATATGAATCTTGAAATAGAGATGGCCAATAAAACCCACAGTCCAGAACCTTGCGAGCTGTCCGCTTTGGTTTAAAATGACCTCCATATGTATAAGACTGACAAAATTTCAAAATAGAAAGAAATTCATTATCAGGTATGCACCTTCTAGTGACCTGATCCATACAGAATTGCCACAGGTAAGGATCATCCCATACATAAAACTTTTCTTGACTTTTCATCCTTTCCTTCTATGCCTTGGTCCAATCTTTAAGAAATTTATGACTAACTAAGAAATTAACTATATCAGCATGCCAAGGGGCAGTCAACTGCACTGCATGTAGCTACTCATTTGGGAAATTATCATTAATAGGGATCGTGTCAACATCATGCTCCACTAATCGAGTCAAATTTCTCTGAACTTGTGTTATCCTTTATCTCCACATCAAACTCCTACAGTAGGAGTATCCAATGGATGAGTCTTGGCTTTAGCTCCTTCTTTGCCAATAGGTACTTTAAAGTTGCATAATCAGAATAAATAATAATCTTAGTACCCAATAAATAAGACCTAAATTTTTCTAAAGTAAAAACTACTACAAGAAGCCCTTTTTCTGTGGTGGTGTAGTTTGGTTGGGCATCATTTAAGGTCTTTAAGGCATTGTAAATAGCATGAGAGACTCACCCCACTCTCTAGCCTAGAACTACTCTAATGTCATGGTTAGAAGCATCACATATAAGCCCAAATGACATACTCCAATCTGGAGGTTGTAAGATGGGTGTCGTGACTAATTTCTCCTTTAATGCATCAAATGCCTTCTTACACTCTTCATAAAAAATGAACTCCCTGTCCTTCTGAAGTAGCCTACATAATGGTTGTGCAACTTTTGAGAAATCTTAGATGAACTTGCGATAAAACCCTGCATGACTAAGAAGAGAGTGAACTTCCTACACATAAGCAGGATAAAGTAAAGAAGAAACAAGATCTATCTTGGCTCTATCAACCTCAATACCTTTAGTAGAAATCACATGTCTAAAACTATCCCTTGTTGAACCATAAAATGACACTTTTCATAATTAAGAATAAGATTAGTTTCAAGACATCGTTCAAGTACTAAATTGAGGTGATCTATGCATTATTCAAATGAATCCCCATGCATAGTAAAGTCATTCATAAAAGCTTCAATGATTTTCTCGAGATACTCAGAAAAGGTACTTACCTTGCACCTTTGAAAGGTAATGAGGGCGTTGCACAATCCAAAAGGCATCCTTTGTAGGCAAAGGTACCATAAGGGCATGTTAAAGTCATCTTCTCCTAGTCCTCCGGAGCGATAGCTACCTGAATCTATTTGGAATAACCATCAAGAAAATAATAGTAAGCATGACCAGCAATACGTTCTAACATCTTATCAATAAAGGGTAAAGATAAATGGTCGTTTCTACTCATCGAGTTAAGTTTGCAATAATCCAAGCAAACTCTCCATCCATTTTGCACCCGAGTAGAAACCATCTCTCCTTTCTCATTGTCCACAACTATAATACCCAATTTCTTGGGAACCATCTATAAAGGACTCACCCTTTTTCTATCAGAGATGGGGTATATGAAACCCACATCTAGCAACTTCATAACTTCCTTTTTTACCAACTCCGTCATTGGTGGATTGAGTTGTCTTTACACTTGACAAACTAGGGTAGCTCCTTCCTCAAGAAAAATTATGTGCATATATATGGAAGTACTAATACCTTTAATATCTACAACAATCCATCCCAATGTCAAATTATATTGTTTCAACATATTTACGAGCTTTTCTTCTTATACCTTTGTAAGATCACTGGCTATGATAACTGGAAGTGTATTGTTAAGGCCCAAATAAGTTTACTTGAGGTGAGTAGGTAAGAGCTTTAACTCCACTATTAGTGCCGACACATTAGAAAGTAACAAACAGTTAGTACTAATAAACAATTCTAAAAAGTGAGGAATATACCTGCCAAAAGACTTTGTCTTAAGTGGCCAGATTGTCTTCTTTAGGTCCTCTCCAAACTCAAACTTACTTCACCAACAATTAGACATCTTTTGCTCTAGTGGGGTAGTCAAAACTACCTCTAAAGTGTCACTTGCAAAATGAAGAGACCAATGTTCAATCAACGAGTAAAGAATTTCTACCTTGGCTACTAGCTCAAGATCTGATGGATAGTGCATGGCATCAAAGATGTTAAACCGAATGATTTCGCCATCAAACTCCATAGTCAAAACCCCACTGTGTATGTTGATCTTAGTTCAAGAAGTCTTTAAAAATGGCCTCGAAGGACTCAATGAGTCTTCATCTTGTATATTTAACACATTAAAAAATACAAGAAAAACAAGCTCGTTTATCTGCATCAAGACATCCTCAATAACCCCCTCAGGGTATTTGTTAGATTGATCAACCAATTATATGATAACAAGAGTGGCTTTTAATGAACTAAGATTAAAAGCTTTAAAAATAGACAAGGGCATGACATTGATCGAAGCTCCTAAATCTAACATGTATCTCTCATACCTCATATTACCTATCTTGCAAGGAATGGTAAAATACCTGGATCCTTGCACTTGGGGGGTTCCTTCCTCTGTAAGACTACTGACACATTACTCCCCACACTAATATTTTCATCTCCACTCAACTTTTGCTTATTTGTGCACAAGTCTTTCAAAAATTTAGCATGTTGCAAAACTTGCTTAATTGCTTCCAAAAGAGGATTATTAACTCCCCCCTTGCGAAAGAACTCCAATATTTCCCTTTCCTTCTCTTGTTGCTTAGTCTTTACTAACCTCCTTGGAAGTGCAACAGAAGGTGAATCATTAACAACAGGGTATGAAGTATTTACCTGAAGAAGGCGATCCTCCTTTTTCTTTGTTATCTCTTATTCTTTCTCTTTTTCCTTACTTAGCCATTGTATCTCCTTGCCACTCCTTAAAATAATGGCAAAAGCATCTTCCCTAGGATTTATCTCAGGCTAGGTAGAAAGCTGTGATGAATTATGAGCTTGAAGCTTACCCACTGCATCAGCTAGCTAACTCACCTGATTTTCCGGATTCTTCGTACCACTCCTTACTTCCTGTTGGAATTGAAGAGTGTTAGTAGCTAAGCTCTTAAAAAAAATTTCCAATGAAATACCTCTAAATGGTTGTGAAGGTAGTGGAGGAGGGGGTCTTAGTTGAAAATGTGGTGGTCTTTGGTGAAATCCAAGTGGTGGTTGTTATCCTATTTACTAGTGCTATTAATAAATAGGTGCTCGGACTTTGGAACTATGTCCTTGCTATTGGGTACCATACCTGAGATTCAGATGATCCTTCCACCCTAGATTATAGGTGGGAGAAAAAAGGCTATACCTCCATTGTTGTCCTTGGAATCCTCCAACTACATTGACATGCTTTTCATCTTGTAAAGTAAGGAAAGCATCAGTAAAATGATCAGCTAAAGCATAAAAACCACATACCTTAGTTGGCCCTTTACCCATCACTGCTTGTTGAACAAAATATGTTAAGTTTACTACTTGCTGCTCCAACTTAGAAATAAAGACTTCCTTCACATACTTGGTTGAGGATGATGCATTATTACGGTTCCCCCAATACTGAGAGTTAGCCGTCAGGGTTGTAATTAAGTTATTTACATCCTTTAGGGTCCTATTAGCAAGAGCTCCACCGCTCGCTGCATCGATCATATTCTTGTCCAAAGGAAGCAAACCTTTATAAAAATATTGAATTAATAATTGCTAACTTATTTAGTGGTTTGGATAGCTATTTTTGAGCTTTTTAAAGTGCTCGTAATACTTATGCAAAGACTCTCATCTATCTTGTTGAATCCTATAGATCTCCTTCTGAATGTTAGTGGCTCTTGATGTTGGGAAGTACTTCTCTAGAAATTCCTACTGCATTTGCTCCCATATGTTGACTAAGCCGACGGGTAAGTCATACAACCACTATGTGGCTACGTCTACTAAGGAAAATGGAAATGCCTTAAGATTAGGTTGCTTCACTAAGACTCCCACTGGTTTCATACCTGAGCAGGCAATATGGAACTCCTTCAGGAACTTGTTGAGGTTTGTGAGCTGACATCTTGAAAACCTAAAAAAGTAGGTAAAGCACGAATTAATCCAGGTCTAATCTAAACTTTTGACTCATCGTCCAGATAATTAATATAAAGCAAGTTGGGATTGAAAGTAATACATATGAACTCCTTTAATATCCTTTGATGCTGCTTTATAGTTTGTTCTACTTCTTCTTACTCTATGAACTCTTATGAATTTACATCAACTTATTCTTTAAATGATGAGGAACTACCACTCTCAGAAAGTGGTGGTTGATTTGCTCTGTCTCTCTGATGAAATCTGGTGCTATTTACAATAACAGGAAAAGAGAAAGGATTAAGTGTAGAAAGTAATGAATCCCTATTTTCCTCAACAACTTTTTGCAAATGAATATGTTTAGAAGAACTATATGACATGCAAAACTAATGGAAGAATGATAAAGATCAGAAAATTTAAAATTTAAAACAACAAGAAAAAAACAATTAAAAAACACCAACTCCTTAGTAATGGTGCCAAAAATTTGGTGAGCTCGTCGTAAGTTACCAAATAATAAATTCCTATCTACCAAACCTATGCAGTAATGATGAGCAAGGGTCGAATCACAGAGAATTAGGATGCAACTGTTATTTCAAATATTGTAAGAAAAAGAAAAGACAACAACCTGAATAAATGAAAGAAAAATAAGCCAAAGTGTGCTGAACGTAAACAAAAGGCAATACAACGCAAATTTACACAAGACTAATAACAATAGTGAAGAAATGGGCTAGAGATATCTTCAGGATGTTAGGATGATCATTAATCCTTAAATCTAGATAAGAGGTACTCTAGTCCCTATGTTAGCTTATAGGCTCGAATAAGCTCTCAAACCCTCAGTTCCTTTAAATCTAACAAATCTAACAAGCTCTAGAAATGCCCTTATCTCCATCTATATCCTAGAACAACTTCTCTAAATTTAATAGTGAAGACGCCTTAGGTACTAAGGAATAACTAACTTGGGCCACCTACTCACAAGTTCGGAAGGTGTAACCTAAAGGTATAGGACCTTAGGTTACTCGATGAAGCATCCTAACAAATTCAACTAACGTATTGCTACTTTCGAAAATTGCTATGGATTATTATATATCACATGCTCAACCCTAGCTTTTGGATTAAGAAATTACCTAAATGATGATCAAGCCTAGAGATAACTCCTAATTCATGACATTTAACTCAAGTCCGACACCAACCTAGACAAATAAACAAAAATTTAAGCATTAATTCAACTACATTCTCACAATTTTCATCCCTTCATCCTTTTAATATCTCCAAGCCCCTAAGAAGACTAGCCACACATGTTTAAACTACCTAAA
>JAOXYD010053269.1:0-13250 GCA_028565735.1 Pinacopodium congolense
AGCTCCAAACTGCAAATCAAACAGGATAGGGCATCAATTAAACAATTAAACACAAGATAGGGGTCATAAGGCATCAAATTAACTATAAAAATCATATCAATTTGACCCCTATAAATACTTGCTCCTAGTAAAATCCCAAGTAGTTGTCCTCCTTCAATTGATTTCAAATTCATCTATTTTGTTCAAATTCTAGTGTTATGCATTTTAGGTTTTAAGGTTTTGGGAATTTTGGTTTGAATTGAGGAATTTGCTTGAATTAGTTATATATTAAAAGCATAATTAGGGTTTTAAAACATTCAATTGCAATTCTGCATGCTTAATTTTGATTGTCCCCAATTTCAGTTTTGAACTTTAAGGCTTATCCAATTTTCTAGTAAATTTTTTAAATTTTCATGAAATTAATATGATGAAAATTTAGTCAAATGGTCAAGTGAGGATTTTATTCTATCAATTGATTTTATTTGTGCTAAAATTCATTTTCCCAAATTTTCAAATTATGTTTTTAGTTTTTGGTCAATCAAATTGATTTTTTGAAATTAAAATTCCCATAAAATCAAATAATGGTTTATTTAGTGTGAATATTTCTTCATTATGTTTATCTTATTAAAATTTATTTTTCTTCTTAAACGTTTTTGCCTTAGAACCTTTTCTTAAAATTTTACTATGTGTCCTTTTAAATTTTTGTTTAAGTCATATATTTTAGCAAATTACATAACATTCATGCATATAAAAGCATTTGATTTCAGGTTGTGATATAGACTTCAGACAAACTAATTACTCATGTGCTTTATCCAATCCTAGAACCCATCTTTAGGTGTTTACTACTATCCTTAGATCTCTTTCGCTTAAGCCCTTGTTCTCTTAGCTTGTTTAAAACCCCACCATGATTAGAACTCAAGATGGTAGCACTTATAAGAGTAGCAGATCCCAAGCTTGTTGAGAGGATGATTATCTAAATGTTGATTTTGACCAATATCATGATTATTCTTCTCGGAAGCTCTCCAAAAACTGTACTATTTCTCTTGCCCAACTAGAATTGTTTATGGAAAATGGTCTTATCCAATTTTTCATTGATCAAGGGTGCGAGCCTTTCCTTAATTTTTCTTATAAAATATTCCCCACTACTTTCAAAATTTTATACTACAAACTTAGAGAGGTTAAGGAAAATAATGATTATATCCTTTTGTTCTAAGTAGAAAATGTTCCTATCTGTCTCTCTAGAAACATAATTAACACCATCCTTTGAATTCCCATTCTTACTGTCTTTTCTCATTATGATTGTATGTCAAAACATAATGATGCCCCTCATACCTTAGCTAAGAGAGTCAAGACCATATTTAAATTAGAAAGTGAGGAAGACATATTAGACAAACCAAAGGATGTGAGAAATATGAGTGCTATTCCTAAATTCCAGTACTATTCCTAAATTCCATCATTTGTTTATTAAATACAATTTTCTTTCATTTAATGGTCATTATAATGACCTTCCATGTTTTGGATTATGGATACTTGATAAGCATTATGAGTTTCCATGTATAAAATGCATATTCCTAAAGATTGTTGTGACTTCTTTTAGTATTGTCATATCTTGTCTAAATTCCAAATAAAATTCAATGGAAAATTTTGAAAATGAAAATGAGAAAAGTGCTTAAATTGTGAAAAGTGAGCAAAAAATTTTTAATCACTCCACTAGCTTCGAACCAATTAGTTGAAGTTAAAGAGTGGTGTTTGTAGCTAATTGATGCGAGGTGATTTAATTGAAGTACTAGGAATGTTCACAAAAAAATATTCATCTTCGAGTAAAATTAATGACCTCTCAATAAAGCCATAAAAGCTCACTCTTAGGTTTAAATTTGGTGCTTGATGGTTAAAAGGTGTGAAATTGCTTAAAAGTTTAGTCATTTCACTTTGTGCATATCCAGTTTATGCATGGAAATCATTTAATGCAAGTTAGGTTGAAGTTTGAAAGAATACGTAGTCATTTAAAGTTGTTTGTTAATTACCATGTTTGATTAATCATATAACATCTTGATGATTTTTTGAAGATTAAATGATTAAGAAAAGGAGTCAATGGTTATGTTTGATGAGTTGGGCAATTTCTCCTAAGCTTATAAGATCCTTTGAATTATTTGCTTGAGGACAAGCAAAAGATAAGTGTAGGGGAGTGATAAGTGCTTGATTTATAATGTTTTCTAGTGTAATTTGATGCACATTTACTCCTAAATTAGTGTTTTCATTATTTGTTGGAATTGTTAACTTGCAAAATGGAGCCTAAAACTTGAATAAAGTTCAGAAATTACAGCAAAACTAGTTGAAATATAGAGTTAAATGGTTGCTTGACTGTACCACCTTTTTACTATAAAGAACCCGCACTTTACTCCTTTTTTGGTACTCAAACGGTGGGGGTATTATGACGTCATTTGACTGTTCTTCAAGTGTCCTTTTACTACCTGTTGGGCTTTTTACAACTGGATCTTTCTCTCCACTTGCTGCAACTTGCTTCCACTTGTGTCAACTAGCTCTAGACATATAAATGAAGCTCTAGACATCAAATTTGCATCAGAAAATGCAAGATATAAAGTATTTTAGATCATATTTAATTTAGATTTTCTCTTTTCTTCCTTTAGGTAAGGTTTTTGTTTTTGTTTCTTTTTCTAGCTTCATTTTAGGTTATTTCAGGTTGTAATTGAGGATTCCAGGAGTTTGTTAAGGTGATTGAAGGTTTTACAGCACATTGGAGTTGTTTTTGGTAAAATCTAAACCCCCTTTTATCACATTTTTCTTTCTCCTTATTTATATATTGTGAGAATATGTGTTGTATTGTTTCAATCTAATTTTTCTTATGCCTATATATGATGTTTTAATCTGATTTGGAGCTAACAGCAGGTTCTTTTATGGATTGATTAAGTTTTTATCACTTTTTTAGATGTTTGATTGTGGTCAATTGTACATAAAATTAGCTCAAATTAATCTATCTTTTAACACACAAATTCACGTTTAATTCAATATCAACTTTTTGGCGAGTGCACCAGTCATAACAAGTAATATAATGGAGTATATTTAAGACTAATTAAGAATAAAATTGCAAAACTAATCAAGAAAGCCTAGAAACTTCCAATCAATTTTAAAAGAGTCTAAGGTTACTTTTCCCTAAATTATCCAATTAAAGCTTTAATGGTTGATGATTTAATTGATAGATTAGTGATGTTTACTCTAGGGTATCTTCACTAAATCAAGACAACACTATGGTTAAGACAATGGCTTATCTCTATTGGTCCTATTTTGAAGTTTGGTTATGCTGAGTATAATAGGCTTAAAACTTAGGAATTCTATTCATAAATTTTCCTAATTCAAGATTAGAACCCTCATGATTAATTAAGTCTTTGGTTTTTTCACTAATTTAAACCATATTGTTTATTGATTTTTCTAATAACCTAGGTAGAGATTATCAGATCATAGATTATGTGATGACAATATCCTAGGTGATCGGTTTAGGAAAAGCATTAAGTACTCAATAAACAAAGATCAGTTTACTAATTATGCATTAATCATTAATTAACACAATTAACCATCAATAAACACATTTAATAACCTAGCTTAACTGAAAATTAACATTAAGCACGGAAATTAATTAAAGATAAAAAATAAACAACTTAAGCAACATAAACCTTGATTAATTCATAAAAACAACAATAATACATAAGATTAAGAGTTTAGATATGATTATCAGATGATAATCTAGGTTAAAACCACGTGATTATCCTGCTGTATCCATTACAAACAACCCACAATGTGATTTAAAAAAGATTGAAATAAAAACAACCTAAAAACTAAGGGGATGTTTAGTTGGGTTGTGGGTTATGGTTATTGTATTTTCATATTGATTGTTATGTTATTTTTTTCAATTTCTGTGTTGTATTAATGTGTTTTTTTTTATCAATTTTTGTGTTTAAAAAAATAGCAAACCAAAACTAAAAACTAAAGCCGAAGTAAACAAGCCCTAATCTAATTTTAAAACAAAATGAAAAGAACAATTGTTGATCCTAAGTTACTTATTTTCAGGCCTTCAGGCATCCTCTACATTTATAGGAAGGTGTAGTTGAAGATTGAAGCAAGTTGTAACTACAATTGTTAAAGATTTAAGTAAAAGAATCTGTTTGTCAACTCAATATGGCAGGCTCACCACCTTAATATGACGGGTTAGAGACCATCGTATTGGTCTAAATCTTTGAAACAATACAGGGGTCTCTAGGAGCAATATGGTGGGTTGGGCAGACCACTGTATGGGTCCTAGAACTTGGTCCTTCTACCTCCTATTTGCTTAATTCTTCAATTATTCACATCAACCCACAAATTAAACATTTAAGCACATAAATAGGGGTAAATTTAAATTAATAACACTTAAAACACTATCAATTTGACCCCTAATAGTATTAATTTCTGTTTGTTTGAGATCTTAATGTTTGTTTTGAGTTAGCCACTTAAGATGAGATTAAAGATGGTTAAAGATATAATAGTTATCTACTTTAATTATTGTAAAATTCAATAAATAATATGGTTTTAATCAAGGATATGAGAAGTACACTTTGGTTAATTATAAGGGTACTAATCTTGAATTTAGAATTTAGGATTAGAAATTATTGAACTTTAAACCTAGTGCCTATTAATTGAATTAATGATGAAACTTCAATTTAGGATAGTTAGAGAAAAGGTATTTACTTAACCATAGCAATGTCTTAATTCAATAAAGACCCTAGATTAAGAATTCCAATCCATTCTATAACTCAATTAAGTCATTTGAAACAAAATCTTTAGCTGGTAATTAATTTGGTAGTCTTTAATTCAATTTGGAATTCAATTGCAAAGTTTGGAAGTTTTAGAATAATTTAGGAAGCAAACCTTTAATTTTAAGTAGTCTTAAGCTTCTCTAGATAATTGTAATTCGATTGCCTTAATAGTTGCACTTTCCCTGAGGGTTCGACATTTTAAAGTAATAAAAATGCTCCACTTTATTACTTGTTGACTAGTATACCGTAGTATTGTTGATTTTGAATTGAATTAGAATTGAATGTTAATTAATTGAATTATTTAAGTTTATTGGGTATTAAACTAACCAACAACATTGATTTAGTATAATTATCTCAACAAGTGGTGCTGGGTATTAGATGTAAGAGCAAGTGGACAGCTTCGAACTAGTATAAATCTAGTGTATCTCTTCTTCCCTTACTCTTTATTTTTACATAGTTATCTTATTGAGTTAATTGTTTATTTTGGTTACAATCTTATGCACTCTTTTCATCTTGTTTAGAGAATTAAAAACTAATTCAGGGATTCTATATAAACCTAATAATATTTAAGATTCTTTTTAAGCTAGGTATTACAAAAGTGTCTTCCCTTATCACTTACTATGACATTAGGTATACTGAATTATGAAAACAAATTTTTAAGCAATTTAACTACTACCCATGCATCATTAGTAAGCAAAGCCTGTGCTTCCACCCATTTAGACACATAATCAATAATTAAAAGGATGTACTTATTATCATAAGAAATTAGAAAAGGTCTTATAAAATTTGTACCTCAAACATCAAATGCTTCCCATACAAAAAAAAGTAGTTTAAGGCATTTCATATTGGTGAGAGATATCCCCTGTTTTTTGGTACTTGTTACAAGATGTAATATACTTGTGGGCATCTTATAAGAGAGAGGTCGAGTAAAAACTATATTCAATGACCTTATGAGCGATTCAAATGGAACTAGGCCCAAAATGGTAGTACTCTAAAATAGCTTTAAATTCCTAATATGGACTACATATTGATATCACCTAGTCTGCACAAATTTTAAATAAAAAAGCATCTTCTTAAAAGTTTTTGAATATTAGAAAGGAATTTCATCTTTTACTTGTATGTAAACCCTCAGGTATAACTCGGTAACCAAATAATTTATAATATTTGCAAACCAAGGTACTTAATTGAATATCCAATGCATATAAATGCTCATTAAGATAGGATTCATTGACCTATTCCTTTAATGTATCCCTTGAATGAGAATTTTTAAGGTAAGATAGATGGTCTACTACCAAATTCTCAACTCATTTATTATCCTTTATATAAATGTCAAATTCCTGTAATAAAAAAATCCATCTAACTAGCCTTGGTTTTGCTTTAATATTGCTTATTAAATATCTTAAATTTGAGTGATATATATATAAGCAATAAATTTGAAAAAAATCAAATAGGACCAAAACTTATCAAAAGCATATACTATTGCTTGCAATTATTTCTTTGTTATTTTATAGTTTTCATATGCGTCATTCAAAGTTTTACTAGCATAGTAAATAGGTTAAAGGCACCTATCTTTCCTTTTTCCAACCATCAGTCCCACTAAAAAGTCACTTACATAACATATTAATTCAAAATGAAGATTCAAATTTAGTACTACCATGATTGGGGCATTACTCTATTTCTCTTTCAAAATATTGAAGGCATTTAAATATTCATTAGAGACATGAAAAGGAACATTTTTTAAAGAAGTTTAGGCTGACCAATCTTGGAGAAGTCCTTAATAAACCTACGATAAAACCTAACATGTATTAAAAATTTCCTAATTTATTTAACAAAGAAAGGGGGTAATAATTTCTCAATTGCCTCTATCATAGCTCCACCTACCTCTATTCTCTTATAAGAAATTTTGTGTCCTAATACTATGACGTATTGTACCATAAAATGGCACTTTTCCCAATTTAAGACCAAACTGATTTCTTCAGAATATTTCAATACTTCTTCTAAGTTATAAAGGCACACATCAAAAGAATCATCGAAGATAGAAAATTCATCTATAAATACCTCCATTATGTCTTCCTATATATCATTAAAGATAACCATCATACATCTTAGAAAGGCAGCTCGTACATTGCATAATTCGAAATGCATTATTTTATAAGTAAATGTACCATATAAGCATGTGAATGTCGTCTTCTCCTAATTTTAAAGAGATATAGGAATTTAGAAGTAATTTAACATCTCGTCCAAGAAGCAGTAGTGTATTTAGCTTAAAATTTGTTCAAGTGATAAGGTTATAATGTTTTTAGATATCATTTCTTATGTGTTTACCTTTATTTTAGTAATAAATTGTCCAAATTATGTGCAATATTGTTTATTTTATAGATTCATGCCAAAAGTTAAGATTTATGTAAAAAGAATCAAGTGTAGTGCATTTTTAGGAAAACAACTTGAGTCTTTAAAATTGTCATTGTTGTCACCTACCCATCACCATTATTGTCTTCTAAGGAAAACAACGCAACCATTTAATGATGCATTGATGTTCGATTGGACCACCATTAATGTCCATTGTGCATATTAGAAGATCAACGTAGGTGATGAATGATGCCATTGGTCCTTAATACAAAGGATCGTTGATGTCTCTAGAGGCATGTTCCAATAAGGATTCAATGGACCATTTAGATAATTCATATAACAACTGACACTAAACCTATTTTAGATGTATATAAGCAATCTTTTAGGACTTGTTAACCATCTTTTAGTCTAATTTCAGTAGACTTTAGTTATATTTTTCTCTTTTTCAATTTAGTTTTCAGTTTCTTATAGTTTTAGCTTTTAGTCAAGTGTATTGAATATTCAAGATAGCTTTTGAGGATTCAAGGAGTTAAGGCATATGATTTAGATTTAAAATAACTCTTAATTTCATTGTATCTTACTCTATTTTGTTATAATCAATATAAACATGATTTATGTTCAATCTTTTATGTTCTTTGATTAATATATGGAACTAATTTTTTTATTAACTAAGGCTAGGATAGTAAATGTTTGAATTGAGTTCTTTTGCAAGAATTGTATGCCAATCTTTTTTTTTTTAAGTGTTAAATTCTCGATAATTTAGAATAGAGTTATAGATAACTAAGAATTTAAGAAATCTATCTTAGATAATGGAAAATTAAATAAACAACAAGATTTAAATCAGTGGATGACCAAATTCTAGTTAATTGTGATGGTCCTAATTTTAAAATAAGAGAATTTAGGATTAAAATTCATAATTATCAAGCCTATCACCTATGTTCTTTGTATAAGTATATTGTGAAATTGGATTGATATAAATAGGGCATAGTCTTAACTATAAACTACGGATTAATTTCGTGAAGATACCTTAAATTAGGAAATACAATCATTTTTAACTCAACTAAAACATTAAAACCTAAAAAACGTAGCTCTACTTTTGAATTTGGTGATTTTCAAGTGAAGTTTTGGTTTCTTTACATAAATTGAAAGTTTTTTAGTTTAGTTAGTAGTTTTTAGTTTAATTAAACAATAATTTTGAGTTCTTTAAATAATTATAATCTAAGTCACTTATTAGTGGCAAATAAATCATTGTGGGATGATAACTTGGACTTATTTTGATCTATGATATTACTTGTCATAGGTATACTTACCTATAGGTTGGTCTTAGTTCAAATTTTGAGTTAAAAGAGTACCTTAAGAAGACCACAACAAGTTTTTGATATTGTTGTTGGGGATTTATGCTAATGATACTAGGAATAAATCGATATCAATTAGTCTAGAGGTTATTGATACTATTTTTATTTTTTATTTTTTTATTTATTTTCTACGCTTTTCTTTAATTAGAATTTTTATTATTTCTTTGATTATTGTTTTGATTACTTTCCTTAATTAGCTTTCTATTCTATTTAGTTATTTTCTTAGTTTAATATGCGTACTCGGGACCAAAAGCACGAAAATTAATTTTCTCTATAGCCTAAAAGAACTATACTCAGAAATAAGAAGGAAACTCATGTAGCCATATGTGATAGAGTAGAGGTAGAGACATTCAGTGAGGATTGTTTAGAGTTAAAGCCTAAATCTTTATAGGTGGAAAAATAAAAAGATATAGTTGCTCAAAATTAGGAAGAACATGGAGAATCCACTATATATACTTAGCTATAAGAAATAGAAGTAGAACTCTGAATGTCATAATTAGACCTAGAGTTAAAAACAAATTTGAGATCTATGACATGATTATTTCCATGGTTAAGGTCTCACAGTTTGGAGCCTTAGCCTTAAATGATTCAAATGCCTATCTAAAGACATTTTGTCATACTTGTGAACTGTTTAGGCATGATGGGATTTTAGAAGATGCAGTCAAACTTAGGCTATTCTCTCTCTCTCTCTCTCTCTTAAAAACAAAGATAAAGCCTAGTAATCTACCCTTCAACTCAATTACTTCACCTTATGTGACGAGTTTATGAAGTTCTTTATTACTAAATTCTTAAGATTATGATTAAGGACATAGAGAATCTAGTGAGCCAAAATGCATAGACTTTGCAAGAGAAGTTACCTAGTAAGCTGTCTAATACTATTAAAACCAATCCCAGAGAGTATGTTAAGACTGTTACCTTAAAGAGCGGTAAGAAAGTCGAGAATGCTAGCTTAAAGAAGAAGAAGAAAGTATAATAAAAGAGAGAAGAGAAGATGGTAGGGGAATTGAAATAGAAGTAAGTTTAGAGTGAGACGAAGGAGCGATCTAGCCTATTTATCGATCCTAACATGTAATCATACAAGATGCACGATTCCATATCCTTAATGTCTAAAAAGCACCCATTGGATAAGTAGTTTTGGAATTTTAAAGAGGTACTTAAAAAGTTAGACATTAATTTCATGTTTGTTTGAGAAATTTCTTAGATGCCCTCCTATGCCAAGTTTTAAAAAATATTTTATCAAATAAGAGGAAGTTAGAGCAGTATAAGAGTATGAAGTTAAACAAAGAATGCTCTGCAATTTTATTTAGGAAGTTCTAAGATTTTCACCATCCCATACACTATAAATAACTTATAGATAGATAGGGCTTTGATAGATCTAAGAGTCAGTATAAATTTAATGCTCATATATGTCTGAAGAAGTTAGGATTAAAGGACCCAAAGCCCACTATATTCTCATTATAGCTAGCTAATCAATCTCTCATCTGCCCTAGAAGAATCATTGAGGATGTGCTCATTAAAGTTGATAAATCCATTTCACCCATTAATTTCTTAATCTTGGATGTGGAAGAGGGTTAGAATGTGCCTATAATCTTAGGAGGGCTATTTATAGCTACGAGTAAAGTTATAATGGATGTTAGGAGAGGGAAGTTAATTCCTAAGCCCCAAAATATGGAAGTAGTGTTCAACATTTTCAATTCATCCAAGTTGTCTTGTACGATTGACTTATGTAATTAAATTAGGGTAGGAACTAATAAACATATGTGCTATAAGGCTTTTCGGGCAATTAAGGAGAAAGGTAGTCCCATTGACTTAAATTTTGGTAAAAAGATGAGAGTCTAAACTAATTCCAGTCTTGTATCCCAATTCACTTATTTGGATGTCTGATCTTTGTAGACAAAGTAAAGGTCTCTAGAAATAATGATTTGAAGCATCTATGATGTCTTAATAGTATCTTCCAATTACAAACACAAAATAAGCACTAATTGGGAGGTAACCAGCTCAAAAATTAGTTTTCTTTAATTTAGTAATTAGTTTTCTTTAGTTAAGTGTCCCTTTAGTTAATTTCTTTAGTTTTAAATCTATAAGATCCAACATTTTACCCAAATAAATGTATAATCCTATGAATTTATATGGTTTATAAGTTATGGGCAATATAGTAGTAATTTAAGAAAGCAATTCAGAGAGAAAAACATTAGACAGAATATCAATAACCCCTATTAATGGCTATGTTGCAGTCTATTCCAACCGACATTGAAGAGTGATTATAAGAAATGAATGGGGTAGTAAAGACATTAATATAGTCCTTATGAACCACTGTTAAGCCCCACATTTTTTAGAAATCACTGTCATTTTGATAAAATCCTAAAATAAATCATATTATTCACCTTTTCTACATAACCATCATCATTCTTCTCCTTCTTCACTCATGTTTAACCTCTATTCAAGCTGTTTCTTGATAAAATCAACCACTTCCTTAAGTGATTTATATTTGCTTTTGTCTTAGCCAAATATGTTGTCCCATTGTTAATTTCCTAACTTAAATGTCTTTTAGTTATTTTATTTTAGTGCATTCAATTAATGACAATACATGTTATCACCATGACTTATGATATATTAATGAATTTGTGTGAGTAAGTGTCCATTGGTTGAGGTTAGGATTGACATTGGATTAGGCTAAATTTTATGGTGATGGTTTTTGCTTGAATGAATACATATTTAGCCTAATTTAGCTTAATCACCTAGATTAAGGCCTTAGATGATTAAATACCATAACCATTCGAATTTAATTTGTCGAAAAATCAATTAAATGGCATACTTGAGCCTAAGTGTAGACAAACCTTAAAAACTTGTGTGGGGATACCTAGGATTAACGAACTTAATTTTAGGCCTCTTGAATTTAATGATTTTTGTTCTAATTTATTTATGAACCAATTAGTTGAATTGAGAGTAAAAGGGAATAGGAATGCCTATGAACATTGGATATGACTTATTTAAGTGAGGTAATCCCAAACTACTTCATCGTTTTTAGTTTTAATTGCCTAATACAATTGAAGTCTAACACCTTAGCCAATTTTTTCCATCTGATTAAGTTTAATCGTACTTAGTTCATAATTTGTATTGTGCATATTTTCTTATTTCGCTTACTTTATTCAATTTTCAATCAATCAAATCTTAATTGTGTAAGTAATTTTGCATCATTTAAATTAACTTTCTTACGTGATGGAATCCCTTAGGTATGATACTCGGTTTTTACTGTTTTATATTACTTATCGACGAGGTACACTTACCTCTAATTTGGTCTAGGATAGATTTTAATTTATTTTTCTTTCTTTATATCGCAACAGACTTCTTGATCATTATTCTCAGCCCTAAACTCAACCAAAGTCAAACTACTCACACCTATTATTCAAAAGATCGCAAGCCACAGTCAGAGCATAGGTTTCCATCAATTTAATCACAAAATAGAATCAATACAAGTTGAAAAACAAAAAATATAGATAACCAACAGATAGATGATCACTCCCTTATAGTTTCTGCACATATTCGTCACTTGAAAGCTACAAAAAACAAAGATTCAAATAGAAAATGACAAGAATAGCAAAAAATAACAAAAACCTAACTAAATGATGTGAATGGTGGTGTAGATGCTAAAAGATACTATAATGACAAAAATAAGATTATTTATAGTCTCTGCAGGTGGCCCTAGTATTTCAAGCCTAATCCTTTGTCATTTCATTATGATTTAATATTAAATTTAATGAAATGTTGCGTATAGTGACCAATATAGCAGTTTAAGAAGAACTAATACAATGAGTTGGAGACCTCCTAAGTATGAAATTCGAAGGAATATGACAAGCTTGGAAGACCAATACGGTGGGTTAAGCTTCCCTTTGTGGTGGGTTGCCAAACTATCGTATAGGTCTCTAGAATTTGCCCCTTTTGCTCCAAATCACTCTAATTTAGTCCAAAACTCCTCCAACTTGCTCCCAATTCATCACATACCTAAATTTAACAAAAAATAATTCCCAATTAATGTATTTCATACATTAAACGTGCAAAAATATTGTAAATTATACATTCAAAATCAATGTAAATAACCCATTAATAATAATTGAAAGCGAGAAACTTAAACCAGAAATGCTGCTTTAATAAATAGGTTTAAATATAAGGAAATTGGTTCAAAGTAATTAAATTATCACTACATCTGTCTTAAGATGCTAGATGTGAGTTTTGAAAATTTTTGAGTAGATAAGTGAACTCAAGTTAAACATTTAGTAAGTTTGAACTATCATCTGTACGGTCTCTTTTAGATGAAAGACATTTAAGTAAACCAAGTGGATAAATATTGTAACACATGACTGGTAACATGTTTACAAAAATGATAATAAAAGGGATTAATGTAAGTCTCAAGATCTCATCTTACATTATATGAGACCCTTAAAGTTGAGAAGAACCTCATCAAAAACCTTATGACTCTTGTCTAATTCTTGATGATTAAATTTAAGGTTTGTTACTTTAGTTTGTTACCAAAAGATCATGCAAGATATGATCATATAGAGCAATTCCAGGAAAGCAAATTAAATTTAACTCAAAAGGGAATTAAGAACAAAGGAAGGTCATTTAGTGATAATTGTGTTTTTGTATGTGTTTTTCTAAGTGTTTTTCATGTGTTTATTGCATAATAGGTTGTTTTTATTGTGTTTTAATATTTGTTTTATGTGTTTTTGTTTAGTATAATTTTAATTATTGTTTTGTTTGT